>WBZZ01001634.1:0-17500 GCA_019918135.1 Paulinella micropora
ATAGCTTTGCACGCATAAAGGCCTAATGCCTTCTCAGCGGCGGACGGACCCTTCCCCGGTCTCCAGGATTTGGGAAGCCTAGGGACACGAAAACCCTCTGACAACATTTTGACTAACCTCTTGTCACCTCGTTTGAAAAACAGTGCTCTGGGGGTCAACAGCCAAAGAAACATCCTATGAGCCATAGCGTAAGAGATGTCCGGGGATGGAACTTGATGCTTTGCTGCTATACTCAACGGACAGATAAGGAGGGGGCGTGTATGGACAGCTAGGAAGATGAGCATGCCGATAAGACACCTAAGGTCATATTTGAGCAGGCGATGTCCTACTTTCAGGGGCGCAGGGTTCTCAGAAGTAAAAGGGGTCTTGGCTGGCACTTCCTTCATAAAATCTAACTCACCTAGGATGAGAAGTTCATATTTCCGTTGATGCAATAGAATCCCTTTCTCAGATTGTACGATCTGAATGTTTTGAACTCCGTTGCTTTCCTAAGTTCTTACATCTAAATCCGTGCGCCTTCAGGCTATCTACTAACCCTATGTGATTGGCTTCAGTTGCTGCGTGAAGACCGTCATCAACATGAAAGGAGAGCAGCTGAGTGCTCAAAGGGTTACTCCCGTGTTTAACAAAGGAAGCCCGATCTAGAAAGAACCTGATGAAAAAAGCTTGCTTTTCGATCATCTCTTTTGACATCAGGTCGTACCATAACCTTCCGGCTTCCGGGTGACCGTAAAGGGTTTTCTTAAGGAGCCAGAGAAAACCCTCTCTCTCAAAACCCGGGGGGGGGGGGGCTTGACATTGATATCATAAGGCATCTTAGCATGTAGGTAGGCAGTGGTGAAGTCTATGAGCCAGAGGTCTATTCCAAGGCAGGCAGCATAAGCAATGATGAGGAGGATAGTGCGATGATGAGCGGTGGGTGAGTATGTGCGTTTAGGGTCGTATTGCAACCCCACTTTCAGGAGGTCTCCTCTTAGAGTGATCCTAGCTTTATGGTACTCATCGGTCGTACCTTTCTGCTTGACCGTATCTATCCATTTCAGGGGGATGACGGGAGTGCCTGATCTTTTCGCTTCGCACTCTTTCCTCCACTCAAATGCTTTGAGCTCTGCCTGCTGTCCGACTTCGGTCTCTCGCGCCTGCCTTCTATCCCTCGGTTTTTGCACAACGGAAAATTCCGGGACTTGTTCAGCTACCAGGCAATAATCTATCCTCTCTTCCTTCGCACAGACCGAGACATGTTTATTCCTGATTCTCCCGGGGATTATGTTTTCTAGGCAAATATTTCCTTGTTCATGATATCTCCACCCCGGGGGATGCTTGTCCTTTTCAGCGGCTATCCTTACTCTCTCCCCTCGGCATGCCCGAATTCACTAGTGACATTGGGATCTGGGTGTGCCGGTTCAATAATAGCCTGCGGATGTAATACGAGGGCTGGGGGCGTCGCTACTCCCCCTGAGACCTCGTATTTCAAAATTTCAGAGTCTATTATCTTCTCCGTTACTCCATCATCAAACTTAACGTTGTGAGCTGGGAATCGTTTTGTTCTTCTGGTCACTGGGGCAGACGGACCAAGAGTAACACCCTTGCGCATAGTAGTATCCCACTTATCCCCATAAGTGGTCTTAGCCCACTCTTCTCCGAACGCCCGTGCCGGGATCTGCACTACCTTCCCAGATAAAACAACCTTAAGTTTAGATTTTTTCCCCCTCTTTCCCACTACCTTGACACAATCCGGTTTATCCTTCTACCCCTGACGCATACCAACTACATTCCTGGAAGACGGAGTAGGGGGGATAAGCTGGGGGAGGTTACTGAAATCATGATTTTCGTCATCTGAACTATCATCACTATTCAGTCCTTTCAGGTGGGGATCAACTGGTTGTGTCATAGAATTAGTGGGGGCATTTGAGGTACTATTACAAACGTCAGGGACATCTACGTTGGAGGGGGTAGATGAACTTCTGCTTGATTCTGGTAACTCAAAGCCAACTTTCTTCTCGGAAGGAGGGTTGTTAGTAGCCGGGACAGCAAGTGGTTTCGTCGATTCCCACTCGACTGAAAACATATCGCCACCTGCTGTCCCGTTAAGACTGTTAGAAACCTCTCGCTTACCCAACCTCCAGACATCAAACATAACGTCCCGAACATTTCCGTGTATTGCCCGTGCAATAGGATTATAGACCCGATAATATCCAGTGTTACGTCCATATCCTAAGAAGACTACTTCTTTCCCCTTTCGCCCTTACCTCGTCGGGCCTTGACCTTCATCACAGCAGCGCAACCGGTAGGACGAAGGTGATGTAGGTATGGTTTCCGACGATGAATGACTTCGTAGGGGGACTTGTCCTTAAAGGGCCCTTTAGCTATCGGGAGCAAGTTGTTGATATAAGTGGCGTTCTTCTCCATCTCCGTCCAAAACGTCGGAGGAAGTTCCGCGTCGCTGAGCATAGCCCGCGCGGGACCACCATTGGTTTGATGTCACCTCTCTATCTTTGAGACTGCCTGTTTCTCGGCTGTAGGAGCCTAAATTAAAATAGGTTGGTTGGTATCAACCCACTCCTGAAAACATACGTAACGACCATATTCTTGGTCACAAATAATAAATTTAACCTTACGATACGATTAGTGTGTCTTTCAAAGTACGTGACGGCTTTAAGAAAACACGGGAAAAATTCATTCTTATGACGCAGGTAATAGTCGAGTTCGAAATTAGAACCGAGACATTTGACCGTAAATTTCTACCGTTTACCATCCCATGATATAGTGTTCCACCACCCCTGAGTGTCCATAGAAAAATGTACGCCTGGATGTCGTTCTACTATATGGTGGTTTTTGTGAAGTGCGGTGCTCTCTTCATTTTATTCCTTAAGCAATATTCGCACTTCATAATTCTCTCGCCACCCTGCCCCTACTATTTTTACCCCATATAATGAGCCATTCTCTCCATGGCTTTGACTCCTGTATGTTTACACATGCGGTGGAAAACAGTGGCGTGAATGTGTTCACTATGTATGGGTCTAACGACAGGATGTAATGCTAAATTAGACATGTCACAATCAACATCATGTTCTTGAGTTCGTGAAGTGTGTATGCATGTATCACCGGGCATAACCATACAACAAGCTAAACTTTGAGAACTATGCTCCCCCTTCTCCGTATTTGTCTCGTAAGAAAACGGAACATACGATTTATCTTCATGACATCTCCATCCACATACGCATGGGATACCATTACAGTATACATCGTTATAAACGGGAAGGGCTGTTGATTGAGCAGAGTGGCAAGGTGGAAGTCAGAACGAGATAGTAGACGGTGATGCCTCACCACCATCTACTTTCACGTTCTGCTTCTCCAACTGTATCGGTTCATATCTTGGGGTCCAAAGTGGCCATTCCTGGAGGATCAAAAACGAACAGGTTGTTAGGGAGGGACCTGCCCCTCACTACAATCTGATCTTTTTTTTCATGTGGATTGGGGATTTCAACACGATCACCTGGTTATTCTGATGGACAACTGCGAGTCCACACTTCAAGCAAGCTGACGTAGCTACTAGTCCGTAGTAACCGTTCAGATGAGGGTTGTATGTGTATGCGAGTCGTATACTTGGATCGGCTCCCCGTTCGCCGGGGGGCCCCCGGAAAGTTGCATCAAAACATTTCCCTTGTACTCGGTTTTGATACTACCTTCGGCAATTTTGAACCTTTGGGGGTCGTGTTTCATCCTAACGAAGACGTCCTTATGGGGTGATTAAGACTCGCTAGCCCCACTATCATCTACCCAAACCATCTCCGCCACACTCCTTTCAGGCATCTCTTTCTCATCTTCCTCTTTCTCATGCATCATCACGACACAGTCCTTTTCAGGTGATGAGAGTGAGGTGTTTGAAGTGGCGTTAGAAGAGATACTGAGTCTTGAAGGTGATAGGTTGTGGTCGTTTTCTCCTTCTAGACCTATGCGTTGCAAGTATTCCCTGTACTCTGACAATTGGGTTCTGAGGTGAGGAAATGATGCAATTAATCCCCTAGCAAAGGAGTCGTTCCATTTATGGGCCATTGAGACAATGAAACTCTGGATATCCGCGTAAAGTTCCATATAGAATTCGTTCACTTGCCCATCCTTCCCAGTGATGAGAGAATCCCTCACCTCTAGCTCCCTTGCACCCTCTGGTAACGCTCCTATCAACCTCTTTATCTCCTCGACAGAGGATACCTCTCCATTTCCACCAACAATTGCCTTTATCTCCTCGACAGAGGGTACCTCTCCATTTCCACCAACAATCGCCATCTTCCCCTCATGCCACCGGCATGCAACTGAAGGGTCATTCCTGATCCTAATATTAGCTCTCTATCCAAACCTTGGCTTGACTCACTCGATGCAAGAGATGGTAATGGGGAACGTACTCCCTTGTCCTTCTTTTTTGTCTCCCCCTCTGCTCCATCCTCCGCACTCTTACTCATCTCTTTCTTGGAGTTTGAGCGTTCTACAGATGGCTCAGAGGGAGAAAAGAACTTCAGGAAAGAGGTGGGGGGACCGTTTTCGTCACCATCTTCATCAGATATCATCTCCCCCTCACCTCTCTTCCTCTTTTCCTTTGTAGTTCCCTCTACTGCAACCTCAACGTTCTCACCCGTTTCAGAATTTGGGTCGGAACGTTGTACAGTTGGAGTAGAGAGCATATAGCTCGTAGAAGAAGATGATGCAATATGTGAACTGCGAGCATAAGTAGGCCTGTGTAATGGCATGCTTGAGGGTGATATGAGAGAATTGGAATGTATAGAAGGATGATCTTGCTCTACCCTAGTCCCGTAGGACCCATTCCATCGGGGCTAATATCGATATCAGGGCACCTCTGAACGGTATACTCCCCCTATTCAATTGTGCTCTAATAACTGCCAATAGTTCCCCCCTTGTTTGTTCAGTGCCATTATGGTGCGTGCAAAAGTCACATCCGTGCCTCTCCATCCTTATCACACACGCACTACCCGCTTTCTGTGCCCGGACGGCCCCAACTTTCCATGAACACCGGATTCCTTTCCTATTGAAACCCTCACACTGCTTTTTGACCGAAACCTGGAGTGTGCTACTTCTAAGGGGTTTTGCCCATAAGTTGAGAAGGGGACCTTCTTCTTCCCGCTAATGGTGTGCGGTAGAAGCACGAGATTTCATCAAAACTTTTCTGTAACCCCCTTCGACACGGCGAAGTCCCCAACCATCCTCCATAAGGTAAATTACCCCTAGAGGTGTGAGATCGCCCGCCATGTCAAGGGAGGTAACAAAAAGGTTTTCTTTCAGGAGGGGAATGGACCGTGATTGAGAGGTAGAAGGGTGAGCATGCGTGTTATGTGTGTGTGTGTGTTGCTCTCTCTTCTCATCTCTCGATTCTGATGCGTGAGGTGGCGGTAAGTGTGGACCAAAAGGGAAGGAGCTCGAGGTGGGGTGTTGTCATATGAGAGATTTGACTCTTCTTCGTCCAATTCTTCTTTTTTCATCATGTTTATGCTTAACATATGGTTGATATATCCTACCTCCCCTACTCCCTCTTCCCCTTCTTTATCAACAGCAGCAGACTCTTCATCTGAACCAGAAGTTTCGGATTCCTCCCCTTCTTCTTCAGAACTACCGGAAGAAGAGGAATCAGAACCCCTTGCGTTCAAGCTAATCGTCTTTGCTTTAGCCGTACTCTTCTTGATGAAGTCAGATGCCTTTAGCTTCCTTTTCTCCTTCCCTCCCTCTTCTTTCTGCCGTCTCATCTTTCTTCTCCCTTTTCTGCCTTCCTTAGTCTTACCTTTCAGACTCAGCTCTCCTACCCCCTTAGCTAAGTTAACTATTCTTGCAGCTTTTCTCCTTATGGTGCAGTTAACATGGATATGTCCACGGGGGCATTCAGGGAGGGTACAAGGAACAATACATATCTTGATCTGGCAGTTGAAACAACTTTCCTTATGGGGTGTTTTCCCGGCTTGGTTTCCCATAAGGTTAACTGAAATGGGGTCACTCCGTGTTTCAGTACCAGATGGAGCTTTAGTTGAAAGGGAACGGAAACCACCCCCCGACGCGTAAAGCTTTTTCATCTTTGAATTGGATTCCTCTGTCTGAGCTATCTGTTCTATCACCTTCACAAACGACTCCCAACCAGGTCGTTCCTCCGGAAGAAGGCCGGTGACCTTATTACTATAAGTGTCGAATTCAGTCAGTTGCTCAATCTTTTTCATAACCATCTCTGTCTTTACAAGTTCAGGATACGGAACCCTCATGACTGACTCCTGATCTGCTATGTTGTTTTATGAAAGACAGTGAGCCAAGATCTCACGTCTTGAACCCTCTTAGTATAAGAATAGTCAAGAAAATCTTGACGTTCTTTCCATTTGACGAAATCAAGTCCACCATATCGCTTCCTCAACGCCATGAATCATTCGACCCCGTCGGTACCAGCCGTTCTGATAACCGACATCGCTTCATTGTCCTTGTTACAGGACTGAATTAAGAGAGCAAAAATGAATCGATTGTGTTTCATCTTTCTTCTTTCCTCTACCTGCTGAAAGTATCTGTCTGTTGATAAAGATCCAAAGATAGGATTAGGTCTAGATTCCGCAATTAGAATAGTGATTTCAGCAGACCCTTTCTGTTCGGTAGTTGTTGAGGTAGAAGAGGTGCTACGTTGAGCAGAGCTAGAAGAAGAAGAACCGTCTTTCTGTTCTTGTTTGACTGATGGGGTGGCGCTAGAGGAAGCACCACTGCGTTCCTTTTTGACGATAACAGGTATTTTATTCTCTCCCTGACCCTGATTTTCAGCCTCTCTTTCTGCGCTAGGAGATAGAAATGGTTCATTAGGTGGTGTGTCAGGGTGATCAAAAGAACTTACCTGTTTTGCCTGCAAGTACACAGGGTGTTTCCTGTAGGGGGGTAGTTCGCCTATCCCCATTGGGTCGTGGATGGCCAAAACAGCTAGAAATCCATACTCCCAGTTGTCTCAGTCTGGATCTCTACTGTTAAATGGTGGGGGATCCACCTTGAACACTTTGTTTCACTTGCGATGTCTCGAACATGGGGTAAGCCATGTTCTTAGACCAAAGTGCGGAAGATAGGAGTAAATCTCAACTATCAATAAATTCCTACAGTTAAGTAGAAATAGGGGAATTATTATTAGGGATGAAACAGTTTGGTGTGTCTGTGCTATGCTATCTAGCCACAAGACACGTTTGAGGTGGGTGCCTTCAGCCTGCCCACGGAATGTCACCCGTTGTCGACTGCCTGCTGCATGTCGACCCTTGCACTTTTCTGTTGAAGGCCTAATGCCTCTCCTTCCAGACTAAGTGTAACTGATTAAAGCTGCTGACGCAGAGTCCGTTAATCAAGGCTCGATAATTTGTTAGACCAATATAGTATTAATATAATAATCTATGATAGCAACTACACTCTATCAGCAGTACTACAGCTTTAATAAGAAAAGGCGCAACAGAACACGCCACGTAACTTGACAGTGGCCGGATCATAAGTAATGGTTCTACCGACACCATTACTCCAATACGGCCGGTCTGATGCTTAACTATTAATTAAGATTATTAGTTCCAACACTTTAATATACCCCTGTGTCAGTCGGACAGTCCAGACATATATACTGATAAGAGGCAGTTAATATTAATAACCCTCTTAACAGGGTAACGATAATATTACTAGAAGTGACCGTTACACTTTTTAGACTGTAATATATTAATATTATCGTTAGGCCGGACCACGGGAATTTGCTGGTCACAGTGTTTGCCTTGGCTGTTTTTGGCTCAGACTCCGCTAGTCTCCCACATTTTCCACCATCTTTGACCATTACTAATATTTATATAAGAATAGAGAATTAGGTTACTAGCGGAGTGGATTGAATTGGTTGTAATAACGAAGAAGCATCATTCAATATATTCTTTTAGACCAGAACCGGCAAAACACCCACACTAGTAATTATTAATACCACTTTTTCCATACTATGAACTAGTAATACTAACAAGTTGACGTAAATACCGGTTGTATTAATCCCATCACCTTGTAACACCCACGGTATACTACATCGTTTTTACGCTATTAGGGCTTTACGGGAATTTACTCTTGGAAGTAATTTCTTATTATTAAACATATTTTAAGATGAATTCTTATTACATTTCCGGTTCTGATTAATACGTTCGGTTTTAATATTGTATTAGGATAAGGAATATGGGAGGAAAGCTAGGAAGCTTGGATCCCATACGACCTTAACACCTACATCTTACACTTAACCGTTTACCGGCGTGGAGAAGGTTTTTAGGATGCAGATTACACTAATGTGCAGCATCCATATTGAATAACCTCCCACATTAATAGCGTTGGTCATTACTATTTCAATTTAATTCACCGTTACTTAGGTAGTTGATTTGTCAATAGGCCGGACAGTCAATAATGCCAAATGCCAATGTTAACTGAAAATGCGTAAGACCTATACCTAAGTTAGTCAGTTTGTGACGTGGAAGTCAAAGCGTCAGTTCTTTTATTATACGAGTTATTAAAGTGCGTTTCCATACTGCGTTATAGTCTTGCTAGGTAGCCCGGATAGATCCTGAAAGGGGTCGGTAAAGGTTCCACGATGGGTAGCTTCCCAATTATTATGAGCCTTGGAACTGAGAAAACAATGGGTTTAAAGCAAGAGTACATCCCGCAGTTGGATGGTACCACTCGGAATTATTCCGACTTCCGTTACAAGCTAGTGAACTATGCAAAGGGCATCAGTGCCTGGCATGGTGAGTGCATCACGCTGGCATTTGATGACCCAGCAAAGGCAAAGGTTAAATATCCTTATGACCCAGTCAAAGCACTGGAGATTGAGGAGAGGGAATTGCCTGATGAACCTGACTCCGAGGATACCCCTGATGTCGATTCTGACGATGAAGGCAGTGCGTCAGACGCGGGTAGACAGAGACCCAAAACGCTGAAGAAAGATAAGAGCAAGACACCCACCGAAGACAAGCCAAAGGATTGGGCAAAGCTAACTGAGGAACACAAGAAACATTGGAGAGAGAAAAGAGCAAAGAAAATGAAGCATGAGAAACGAAGACAGTCGCAACGAGCACACACACTAAGAGTGAAAGTAGTACAGAAAGAAAAGAAGCATTATGAGCGCACGCGAACACTACAACTCATTCTGTCTGTTGCTTTTTCTCATCCTGTTGTCGTTCGATATTTACGTACTAAGACAATCACAGGACCGATAGAGCTGACAGAGGCAGTGATGGCCAAGTTGGGTTCAATCTCCGGGGTTAACAAGAACATAAAAGCGCAAATTTTCGAGAACATGTATCCAAACCCGGACAAAATGTTGATGCATGGTTGAATGATTATGTTGCAATGAAGGGAGAGGTAGAGAGTCACAGAACTCACCCATTCGACGAAGATGACCTCATAAGAGCCCTGCTTGCTAAGCTTGCAAAACACCCCGCATACGGAGAGAACTTCAAAGCACTCTATTTCAACCTACCCACCAACCTTAAACCAGGATTTGACGACTTAGTTGACAGCGCAAGAGACACATGGGCGTTGTGGAGAAAGGATAAATGGAGAGGAGAAGAGAGGAAGGAGAGACCTGAAAAGCCCACGAGGCAGAAGAGGGAGATAAACCTCTTAGCAGGTGATAAGGGAGATGAGGACGAAGGAGGTAAGGGCAAGTACAGAAAATTCAAGAAGAAGGAAGAATGGTGGCTCAAAGTCACTTGTTACGAGTGTAATGAGAAAGGTCATACCAAGAAGTATTGCCCAGCAAAGAAACCCCGTAAGAAAACTCAAGCGAGTGAAGGCAAGAACGATAATGAAAAGAAAAAGGGAAAACCTCACAGCAATAAGCACAAAAAGTCTCTCAAGGACAAAGACATGAACCTCATTAGAGAAGAGGAACAAGAGGGGGACACAGAAACAGATAGTGACGCTTTGCTCGTCTTCATGGGGGGAGATGTCCTAGACGACCCTGGGGAAACCCCTGACGAAGAGAGAGGCAGGGAGAGAGCGAATGTCGAGTCTGGGGAACCTCAGATTGAGCCAGGTGTTCGTCCCCTGTCGACAAATAGAAGTGACGGAGGGAGTCCCTCCGCCACACCAATCTCAAGCTCTCACAACAAGGGACACCTCCACAAACACCCCACAGCGTCAAAATCCCGTTCCCAAAACACCTCTGACAACCATTGAGAGGTATAGCAAAGAGAGACCGAGGTCCCTTAAGTGTCACGGCAAGAACAAAAAGAACACTTGTCAGATCCCTCTTGAAAAAGACAAGAGGGGTCCAAATGCTATGCAAGCTTCTAGGTTGAATATGGATTATTTTGCGGTTATCATGCAAAAAAGCAGGACAAAGAGTATCCTTTACTTGACTTAGCTGTCAGCCCAGACCTCCGCTCCCCCAAATCCCCTTACTACCCTGATGAGAGTGGTTTGCGTGAGGATGCGAAAGCAAGAGGGATAGTCATACCACACAATCTCACTACCACATTCACCAACCAATCTCCTCAGAGGGAGGGAGAGAGTAAGCAAAAGGGAGTGAAAAGGGAAGTGAGGGGGAGTAGGCGTCTAGAGACATCATCGCAAAAACACACCTCCACCACACAAACACCTCACACCGCATCATCCGCACATGTCACGCAAACAGATGACACACCAATGCAAAGAGAGAGCAGTGAGGAAGAAGAAGGAGAAGAAGAGATGGAGGAATCATACTATGATAGTGAGAATGACTCTAGATGTTCTGATGAGATCAGACATGACATGGCAATTGCATCATGCTTGGATGATGATGATGTTGACCCGGAATTTATGACATTTACGCGGAAAGGCAATGTTGAGAAATATTTTGTGGCATTATCAGGAAGACTCACGCTAAGAGTGGGAGTCCGGCATCTGCCGGACTGCCCAGTGTTGCCGTAGGGACCGGGGAGGCCAAGGGGAAGCAGCGGGAATGCGCAGCAGCAACCCCGACACCACAAGCAGGTCCAAAACCTCAAGCCCAACCACACACCAACACGCCACCCATCATCACTTTCAAAGACATAGAACAGCTCGCTCAACAACTCACAACAACATGCATTAGAGAAAGCAGTGGTGAGGTAAAGAGAGTGAGTGAAGGGAAGTTAGTGCTAGATGAGTTCTTGACAGATGTGGTGAGAGCGATAGAGGGAGTGTATATAGCACACGCAGCACGCACAACACTATCCCCACCAACACAGACCCAAAACAGCAACACCTCACAACCACCAGCACCATCACAACACAAGAACAGCAAACAGAACTACGCACTAGTGTTAGATGGGGAAGGGGGGCGAGACAGAAAAAGCACGATAGTTCAGGATAGCGGGTCGTCTCGAGATATAGCATGCAACCCTGAAATGTTACATTAAGTCCGTACCCCCTGTCAAGCTAATTACAGGTAATGGAGAGTGTGATAGGACAGGAGGGGACGGCAAGAGTGACGCGCATCAACGGACACGGTAGACCAATTACGGTGTCAAGGCCAATGCTCCTTGACGCCAGGTTACCCGTGAATATTGCCTCAACCGGCAGGATGGATAATACCCATCACCGGTCAATCATTCACCAAAATGGACAGCTAGTCATACTCAAACACTCCATAAGCTTAGAGGAGAAAGACGTACTGGTAAGAGGTAGGCTCATGTCAACCCTTCTTTACAGATGGGACGATGAATTTGACACTCCATTAGACATAAATGAGCGTTATGAACCCCCACAAAATAAGAAAAGAGATGTGGTGGGGTAAAAGGGGAGGGAAACCCCAGGAGAGAAAGACAGAAGCGTAGGCAAACAGAAGGCAAAACAGGGGAGGTAACGCTGTACGCGTCTTATCCCTGCAAGCCTGGTGCGATTAGAAAGGTAGATATAGAATTGTTCCATTATGCATGTGGACACTATAGCATTAAGAAGATGAGAGCTTTGGCAAATGCATTAGGCATAAAGCTAGTAGGAGATGAGAAGAAAGTAGAATTTTGCGAATCATGCATGATAGGTAAGGCAAAGCAGTTGCCTAGGTTTAAAGTTAATAAGATAGAGAGTGCTAGTAAAGCCAGGAGTAGTATTACACATAGACACCGGAACGTGGTCAGCACGGTCAATACACGGTACGAGACACAAATTTCGGTCACGGACGATTACTCGTTGTTTATTAAGGATTATTATCTTGCACATAAGAACGAATTTATTGACTGCATTAAGCAGGCGGTAGCATTTTATGAGAGACAGACAGGAAACAAACTACAAGAAATTAGATTTGATCAAGAGTTTGATGTCCCGAAAGAGGTGATAGAGTGGTGGAAGCCTAGTCAGTTTATTTGGAAAACGTCAGCAACGGGGGACAAAGATTGTAACCCTATCGCTGAAAAAGCCAATGACATTACGGCTGGGGCCGCAAGAGCCATGCGTTACCATGCCCACCTGCCCATTTCTTTCTGGGCAGAGATGGAGATTCGGCAACCACTCTACATAACATTTTGCCTGCCACCCAAGGGCCTAGGAAGGGGATGTCCCCATTTGAGCAGTTATTGGGAAGGAAACCCTTTTTAAGACACCTTAGACCAAAAGGTTGCATGGGAGTAATATACAGGCAAAGGTAGAAACCTTAGGGACAGTTTAGAGGAAAGAAAGTTATGTTAGTAGGGTATGACTTATTTAGGGAGTTGTATAGAGTGTGGGACGGTAGGAAAGTAGTAACAGGAGTTAGAAACGTGCGGTTTAGCCCGTACGTGATAGGGAAGGAAGCACATCCATAGAGAACAGTCAAGTGGGGAGGTGCGCTTCATGATGCGCTCGGGGAATCGACCCGGAGGAGATCGGCTTTGGCGGGATCGGGTCGGCCGAAGTCATGGCGCATTCAGGACACAGTTCCAGAAGAGATCAGGCGGGATCGGGCCCGATCGAGCACGTTTCGATTCTCCGCCCTTCGTCACTTGTTGCGTATTATATAAGATTAGTAGTATTATCAATCATCATATGTTGCTTAATCATATTTACATATATAATAAGAGGCCAAGTTGGAACTCTGGTTGTGGGCGGGACGAAGGGTGTTTCATCGCTCGTCGTAAGTCGACAGACCTGGGTCCCCCCCTTCAGAAAGTACAGACCCGCCAATAATTTGTTCTTAGATTTTACTCCCCTTACGGGAAGCGCTTCAAAATTTTATTTTTGCTTTATGTTCATAGGTGCGATACTTGTCGAGTATACATATGTATTATCATACGAATATTACATATTGATGTTATTGCTTCTTTGGATGTCATCACTATAACTATGTACTTTCATATGATCTATATGTATATCCATTACATATTACTTTTACTCATTCGTGAGGTAGGGAGAGTAGGGAGTTAATCCTCTTCTCGTTGGGTAGGCCCGACTATACCACAGGCCCGCTGCCTTGCATGTATTCTAGTTGATGCATACTCGCTGTGGATAGAAGGGTAGCCAACCCCGACATTACTTCTCGGAGAGTGTGAGGGTAAGGGTATATGTTTTGAATTTGTGTTTTCTAATGTTTCACAAAATAATATTAGATGGCGTAACTTATATAGGACCGGCAGTAACTTACATATTAATTTGCTTTGTTCCAGGGGGAGTGTTGGAACTAATAATCTTAATCAATAGTTAAGGACCGGCCATATCAGAGTATCGGTGTCGGTAGAGCCATTACTTATGATCCGGCCAGTCAAGTTACGTGGTGTGTTCTGTTGGCGCCTTTTCTTATTAAAGCTGTAATACTGCTGATAGAGTGTAGTTGCTACATAGATTATTATAGTAATAATAGTAGTCTAACATAAAGTAGCACATATTAACCTATCTGCGCCTACAATCCACCCTTCCCGGTTTATCCGATAACCCCCATTTATTAGGAGTAGAGAGATAAATGTGAGCGGTAGGAATATGGAGGGTGTCGACAAGTGAGGATGCTGGGAAGTTCCCTTTGGTTTCGCGGACAATCAAGCGGACTTCTTCCTAGCTCCGATTAGTCTCTGTCCCATCAAGGGGATCCGTGGTGCGTTAGTAGGGGTGCGTTACAATAAAAGATCTTGCCGGCCCAAAGTAAGATTTGCTTATGCACCCGACGTCCTAGCTCCAATTAGCCTCTGTCCCATCAAGGGAATCCGTGCAGCGTTAGTGGGGGCACGTTAACATATCTTGCAGGCCCAAGGTAAGATTTGCTAAAGCGCCCGACTGCGAGTATGTCGTTCATCAGACCACTGCGGATGGACGATGCTGCTGGCGGGTTGTTGTCCATGACAGTCTACAACGCTAACAACCTGCTAACAACCCCGGGACGAGTGGAAGCCAGACCGAAGAGACTTACTCCTCATATTTGCATGACAAGAGTCATCAGGGGGAAACTTCGGTGTAAGAGCGAAATTCAAAATTAAAATTTGAAATTCAAAACAGAAGTCAAAGTCGGATTTCGCACAGAATCCGAAACCAAAATCATTCGGAGTAACGCCAACAGTTACATTTTTTTTCTTCAATCGTCCATACGATACCAAGAAGGAGGAGAACCCATCCTCGAGCCAAACCTCGACACTTGTCGCGAGGATCCTTCTGATCCTGGGGCTATTAGTAGGTTGTTAACTTGATGCAGATGACAACCTGCTGACAGCCCCGTCCATTTGTTGGAATGAACGGGCGCTTTGCCAGTCTAGGTTTTTTGTTTTGTTTTTGGTTGTCCTCTGTGGACTTAATATATATCGGCTCAGAGCGAAGTGGTCGCAGAAAGTGTCTAAGAAATTTACAACCCTCCTTGGAAGGATCTCAAAAGGCATCATACCCGCCCGCCTCCAGATGTTTCATGAACTTGTCCTACGTACTGGACTGAGAGGAGGCGCGGTCTCGCCCTTCCGGTTGGTCCGGGGGAGAGGGGGGGGGGGGGGGGAGAGAGTCTCGTTCGCAGTCGAGCTGAGTCTGGAGTATGTCCCGTTCATCGTAGTTGAGGTCGAACAGATGAAGGAAAGACTGCGGCTGTACATAATCTATGTATAACCGCTGAATAACGGCCCCGAGTTCGTAGTCGTATACTTGCTACCATCGGGGTTAGCAGTGTCGGGAGTAGTAGAGGTAGTCCAATGGCTGCGTGGCAACATGCAATCGGAACTCTGCGTCCTGCACGGCGCCGTCCCACTGCAGACGAGCGTGCTTTCGGAATTGTGTGCCCCACTCCTCAGCCCAAGGCAACGTGTTCTGAGGAGATTCGGGGGTGGGCCCATGATTCCGGTCACTGCCCTTATCTCAGGTGCGTTCTCCATCCGCAACAGGCTCATGCGAATGTGGGTGAGCCACAACGCAGGCTGCTCCTGTTGGAATCGGATGTAATATCTTTGCATATCCTCTCTGGCTGGCTGCAATATTGTTTATGTTGAACTCGTTGAGAGAATTTATTGACTTAGCATCGTATTCTCGCAGCAAGAAAGAATTAAATTTTTTCTTTTTTAAATAGTGATAGTATCTCTCATTAGCAGGAGCTGTGGAGTCACGTAGTATGTTATAGATATATTGACATCCGCATTAGCCTTCATCCCTTCCCTTCTCGAATGTAGTATAGCGGTATCATTACCTTCTCTTCTAGAGCATCCATATCATAGAAGTTAATATCCAAATCCCTAAATTTGAATGTTATAGAGTTCAATCTGTTATCCATTCTAAGTTCATAGTCTCCAGCTTTAAATTATCACCTTTTCTCTTCTCGGGTCTTCGTCTCCTTAAATATATTTTTCTTGCTACGAAGTTGGAGAATTAAAGGAGTACTTTCTCTCGTCTTAGCCTTCTTAAGATTTGCACCTAGGCTGAAGGAATTGCATATATTGCTTGTTCGGTCTGGGTGGTAAAGGAGGTGGTTTAGACATTTTACCTGTATGCATATATATGCCAGGATACATTTTGTAAAAATATTTAATTAATCTTTTTACAGTTATTATATAAGCTGTATGTATTTAGAAGTAAATTCTTTTACATTTATCAAAAATAAATAATATAGGTAATTAATTAATGTTTAACTTAGTCAGTTTTCTAATTCTTGCATTTTTATTTTGTATTCTTTTAGTTCTTGCTTTTGCTTTAATGCTTTCGCTTTTCTCTCATCCTTCAACCTTTCTTGGTTGGTGTAAGTACTGGTGTAGTAGTAAGAGAGAACATTCTCGTTATTTCTCTTTCATCGTTCTTCTCCTTCGTATATTTTGGGTCGCGGCATATCTATCTTCCTTGTGTATTATATGTAATAAATTTTAATAAATCTAAAATAATTACTTCTATATTGATATTGTAAAAAGAAATTTTCATACTTAGTATCTTCATGCTTTACTACATATACTGATATTATATACACATTTTGATATTTTCTTTTCGTGTTTTTGCTTATTTTTCTTCGATTCTAACTATTTTTCTGTCTACCTCCAAAACTAGTTAGCCTTAAGGTTTTTAATTTGTATCTATTTATCATTTCTTCTCTATAAGCTAGTGAAATGATTAACTGATAAGTTGTGTTTTCTCTTTTGGAAAATGCTTGTTGTATTCTTATTTCATTTCTTTATTAGTTTGTATGAATAAAGACATCACTTCATCGTACGCGTGCTCCTAATTGATTTTGTTAACGTTTTGTCTGCTTCTGATTTTTTTTTGCTTAGCATCTTTCTAGTCTTTTATATATGTAATATTATTTTTATAATGTAAAATAATTATTTCTTTTCTATTTTATTTTCCTGTCTGTTTCGTTTTTGTTTTGTGCTTTTCCTTTTTCTAGTTTTTGTAGTACGCGCGACGTCTAACTTTGTAACTTCGTTGACTTTTTAATGTCGTTTTTTTTGTTGTCTTTTAATTTTGATGTTGTTTTTTTAGTGTGATTTTGCTAGTTTGGTAGCTGAAAGAGTTTTTTAAGCTGTTATTTTCTGTAAAAATAACACTTTTTTGATGTCGTTTTTTTTGGTTATCTTTTTAATTTTGATGTTGTTTTTTTAGTGTGATTTTGCTAGTTTGGTAGCTAAAAGAGTTTTTTAAGCTGTTATTTTCTGTAAAAATAACACTAAAAATAATAAAGTAATTATTTTCTACCTGAGTTTGACAAAAGACAATTCTATGACAAGACATTTATTCCGGTTTTTTTCCACCAATGATACGGAAGAAAATTCTCCAGTGCCTTTCTTTTCTGGCGGAATGGCTTAAAAATGCCATTCTCGAAAGTTTTTCTAAAACTCGTAATTTCTTAGGGCGCATCCGCCTTCGCATCGCCCTTTTCCTCTCCGCGTCTGGGCAAATATTTTCTCAACTAACTCCATTTCTGCTCCTTGGCGTCTCATCAGGCCATTGGTAAGGCTCAATTACGCTCTGATAGGGTCACGCTTTCCCTCAAGCGTTGCGCAATTTGTTGTGCTAGAGTGGTGATGGAGGGTGTTGGCATTGATTACGTTGCCCTGGATGATGGATCACCAGCACGCAGCGCGATCAGAGCTACTTTGGGTCA
>WBZZ01001634.1:32500-60451 GCA_019918135.1 Paulinella micropora
GTCGCACTGGTCCGGGCATCTGTCTTCGGCTGTGGAGTGAGGAAGAGCACGCAATGCGGGCGGTAGAGACCCCCGCCGAGATCCACCGCATGGACCTGGCCGAGGCGGTGCTGCTGCTCAAGGCCTCTGGCATCAACAACCTGCAGGAGTTCCAGTGGTTCGAGGCGCCTGGCCAGCCCTCGCTGGACCGCGCCAACCGCTGGCTCAAGCAGCTGGGCGCCATCGACCTAGACACCGACGAGCTCACTCCTCTAGGCTGGAAGCTGAGTCGTTTGCCCTTGGCACCTCGCTTCGCACGCATGCTGCTGGAGGCGGCCGAGCAAGGTGTGAACCCCGAGTTTTTTGCCTTCGCGGCCGCCGTCAGCCAGGCCCGCCCCCTCTTCCAGCGCCAGTCCAAACCGGGCAGTTTGGGGCTGAGCGATTTCATGGAGCGTGAGGACACCTCAGACTTCCAGGCGCTGTTCAGAGCCTGGCTCAAAGCGCGAGACACGGGCTTCGACGGCACGCACTGCAGCAACCTAGGCATCAACGCGGGCGCGGCCAGAGACATCGACAAGATGATGGTGCAGTTCATGCGGCTGATCAACGCAGTGATCCGCGAGGACCGCGACGCTGAGATCCCCACGGGCGACAGGATCGGTCGCATTTTGCTGACTGGCTTTTCCGACCGCCTGGCCCTGCGGCACAGCCTGCGCACCACTGCCTGTGCTGTGGTTGGCGGCCGCCGCGGCGAGCTGGACCGGAATAGCGTGGTGCTTAAAAACAAACCGCCCATTGAGACGCGGCTGTTTGTGGCCGGCGAGATGCTTGAGATTGAGGGCCAGAACGACATCACGGTCCGGCTGAGTTTAGCGACTTTCATCCAAGAAAGCTGGTTGCGGGAGCGCTACCCGCGGGACTTCCAGTACAAGGTGAGTGCGGTGTGGTCGCCCATAACGCAGGCGGTGATGTCCACGCGCGAGACGTGCTTTCGAGACTTGGTCTTGGAAAGCTCCGCGTCGGAGGAGCCGCCGCCCGAGGAGGAGGCAACTGCGCTGCTGGTGCGCGAGATCATGGCGGGCCGCCTGGCCTTGCGCAAGTGGGACCAAAACACCGAGCAGTGGATCGGACGGGTCAACACGGTGGCCTACGCATTCCCCGAGTATCAGATCCCGCCTATTGACGAGGAGGGCCGCAGGTGGCTGCTGACAGAGATCTGCCAGGGCGCCACGCGCTTCAAGGAAATCAGAGATCGGCCCGTGAACCCCATTCTGCGGTCCTGGCTGCCTGCGGAGTTCAAACCGCTGATTGACATGTATGCCCCGGAGCGCGTGGAGCTCTCCAACGGGCGCTCGACCCGGGTCGTCTACTCCTCACACCCGGATGAGAAGCCCAAGATCTCTGTGCTGATCCAGCACCTGTTTGGAGTGAAGGAGACGCCCACCATCGCCGACGGCCACATCCCCTTGCTGGTGGAGATCCTAGCGCCCAACTCGCGCCCTTGCCAGCTCACAGAGGACTTGGCCGGGTTTTGGAAAGGCAGCTATGCCCAGGTGCGCGCCGAGCTGCGGGGCAGGTATCCTAAGCACCAGTGGCCCGAGCCCGAGCAAGCGGACACCGCAAAACCCTCTTGAGACACACAGACAGCGTCGACTTGCCGTCGACTTGCTTGTCCTGACATCATGCAAGCTCGTTCCCAAGTCCTGCTCTCATTCTAGAGTAAGAGTCTTGCAGGAAAAGTTGTGCGGAATGTTGTTTTCATAGACGTAACGAAAGAGCTTTGCCCAGTCGCAGATTCGTTCCAGTTACCGCAACCGGAACTAATGACTCAAGGGGCAGTTCCGACGCAAAAGGCTTCCTTTGAACAGTCCGCAGTTCAGACAATCTCGCTCCTGCGACATCCGTGTAGCGGCTGGCCGTCAGCTTGGATGCTATGCTTTGGACCGGCGTTGCGCCTGCCAGAATACTTGCCAACTTTAAAAATATGTTCAAGTGACTCGCAATTGATTTTGAAGTGTTTGGGTGGCTTTGACGACTGGCGTGCGGCTTCGAGCAAGACACAAAAACAACTTAGTAAAAGGCTTCTCAATAAGCGCACTGGTTTTCAGTGAATCAGGTGACCCCGGGCATTGGACATTCGTAATTAGACACTTCCTTCTCAGTTATGTCCATTATCACTTTACTTATCCGTTAGTAGTAGTCGTTACTGTTATTATTATTAGTCACAAGTTATATATTAATGCAGTCCTTTTTAGTACTTGTTCTGGTATTGGCGGCACCTGCTTTTTATCATTACCTTTTTCCCCCATATCAGTACGTTTCGTGGGGCATTTTCTGGGCAGTACATCTTTTTGAATTCGGTAGTTGAACTGGCGGGAATCATCTCTTCTGACGGCGCATTGTTGTTAAATTCTTCGTTCTGCAAAAAATGACGACCGGTACGAGGGGGACACCCCTGTTGCCGGTGTAATAAAACACTTGGTCTTACCCTTACGAGCTCAAGGAAAAGAGCATTTAATACTATGATGAACACAACTGGGCTTCAAGGCTAACCTCAGAGTCCACTTCTATAACAGAAAGGGAAGTCAGAATTGAAACCAAACTTGGCAACAAGCCAAAGGGAAAAACACGCAAGAAACGGAGTGTCCCTATGACCGGGTCAACTGACACGATTCTGTTAGACCACTATTATTAAAACACTTGCCCCCCCTAATCTATGATAGCAACAACACTCTATCAGCAGTACGACAGCTTTACTCAGTAGTAATAAGAAAAGGCGCCAACAGAACACACCACGTAACTTGACTGCAGGATCATAAGTAATGGCTCTACCGACACCGATATTCTGATATGGCCGGTCCTTAACTATTAATTAAGATTATTAGTTGGAGTCCAACACTCCCCCTGGAACAAAGTAAATTAATATGTAAGTTACTGCCGGTCATATATAAGTTACGCCATCTAATACTTTTTTGTGAAACTTGACATTAGAAAACACACTGAACTCAAAACATATACCTTTACTACTACCCTCACACTCTTTGAGAAGTATTGTAATGTCGGGGTTGGCTACCCTTCTATTCACAGCGGCGAGTATGCATGAACTAGAATACATACAAGGCAGCGGACCTGTGGTATAGTCGGGCCTACCCAAGGAGAAGAGGATTAACTCCCTACTCTACTGGCACTGTTAGCACCAGTCTTAGCCAGTATACCGACTACCGTGCCCCTTATCCCCAAAGTCTGACGTGCTCAGTCTCAGGCTGATATATACCAGGCCGGGAATAAAATGGCATCTGAGGTTCAATCCGGGCCGGACAAACCGATACTGGAAAAAGCGTAGATTAGGTAATACCCGGTCACTCACGGACCTAATACCTTAGACGCCGGTTTGCTGAGAGACTCCGTTAGAAGCCACGATACCAATCGACACTTTTAATCCGCACGTGGATAGCAGAGCTGACAAACTCAAAGGTAATAATGAAACTGAAATAAAGTCCGCACGACTGTAATTATTACACAATGGTTATTGTCCGATTCTGAATGCCAATATGGACCATTACGTCCGTTACAATAATTGACTAGAACTATACGGATAAATTACTTACCAGTCACAAAGTAATCACTAAAAGTAAAACGCAGTTGTCCTACCAACGCTTCCCCTTAGTTATATGTCGATAATGCAAGTTATAAGTAATCAATACATCTACAATTAATAACTATTGCATATTGCGATAATGGCCCTTATTTCAGGTTGAAAAACTGAAATGAGAGTTACAGTTTGACAACCTCAAATAATAGTTAAGTCTCAAAACTGAAAAATTGCCACTCCTGTTCTGGTCTGCCTGCCTTCGCTTCATTGCCGTAATGGCCTCTATTTCAGGTTGAAAAACTGAAATAATAGTCACGGTTTGACAACCTGAAATAATAATTTTGATACGATTAAAACAATAACAGTAGGTCCTTACAGTATGACCCCATCAGCACGTGAACTAAATTACGTTGCTGACTCAATGAGTCCAACATAATTAGTTAAATTTGCCATTCCGCCAATATAAGCTACTCCCGCCGCATTCCGCTCCGTCGGCATATGTTCTTCTTCCGCTCTTGCCGCGATCAACGACCGATGGTGGAGAATCCACGCGCTTCGTTCTCGCGCTCGACTTCTATTTCAACGGAAGCAATGCCTAAAGATGCCGCTCGACTACCTGCGCAAAACACTTCCTGCACACTTCAAAGAGAGAAAAGTCACAAAACAACAATATGAGTTGACTTTGCGTAAATTTGCGTATTTTGCGCGAGTTTGCAGACTTGAGATGTAAAATTATGGATCAAGTGTTACCATAACGAGATATTTGAATTGGTCCTTAGGAACATGTTTGGTTAAAACGTCTGCTATTGTTTCTTAGTTCCTACCTTTACAAACTTAATCTCATTGTCTCTCTGTGCATGATGAATGAAATGCAGTTCTAAGGGTAAGTGTTTAGTACGTGGTCCTGACATTCCCCTCTCTGCTGCTAAGATAGTCTGTGCATTATCTTCGTAAAGCTCTATCGGCCCTTTCTGTGCTATACCTAACTCTTCCGTGATGTGTCTGATAGCCAATCCTTCTCGTATGCACTCTGCTGCTGCGAAAATTTCCGCATCATTAGAACTTAGAGCAATTCTACTCTGCAAGCTACCGGGTCTCCACCCCAAAGCACTATATAACCTGTACGTGACTTTGCGGTTTTCTTACAGACCTTATGTGCTGCATCTGGCCATAAAGTAATCTTGGGGTACGTCCTTCCTTCTTGCGACGATCTAGGCCCGTGAAATGCAATACCGCGATACGAACTTTTCAGATATCTGAAATCCTACCTAGTAAAGCATAAGCAAGTCCTGGATTTAATGTCTGCATTACGCTAGCTGCATTCAGTGCTTGATCAGCATCTGGACGTGTCATCTTAGTTAGAAACAAAAGTTTACCTACTAAACTAGGAATTGAATGCTTTCTAAGAGCGCTTGTTTCTCCCATAGGTTCGGGCTCATGTTCTGCACTAGGAGTGCTTACTGGTCTAACATTGGCATATCCTACATCCTTTAAAATCTGATTCTGATACTTCTTCTGATGCAATAAAATGCGTCCTCCTTCCTGAACTATCTCTATCCCTTTAAACTCCTTAGCCACTCCCAAACGCTTAAGAGGATAAAACTTTTCTAGTTTACTAGCGAAACGGTCATACGCTTGTTCGTTAGGAGCTGAGAAAACAAGATCATCCACATGGAAAATACCAATGATAGCATCTCTTATCGGCCTGCTTATCTTTTTCAACGAACATACATAAATCAGAGTCTAGTAACCTGAATCCTAATTCCTCTAACTTAGGGGCTAAAATCTTGTACCATCTCCTGCCAGCTTGCGGCGCGCCATACAGAGCTCCATCTACTCTCCACATCATGCCTTCATGCTCTTCACTGTCTATCCCATCAGGTGCATAAGCATAAACAGGATCATGCATTCGTGCATTTAGATAAGCATTTTTGAAGTCTATACCGTATAGCTTATGTCCATGCCATGCTGCAAGCTTAGACAAAAAGATTATTGAGCGATGCGCGGCGCAGGGTACGAACAATTGATCTGGGTTATAGCTAACTCCTGGCTCTAGCATATCTCCCCGTAAAGCTAACCTTGACTTAATGAACTTACGTCCTTTTTCGTCTAGTTTGACTTTATGTACCCACGTTAGTCTCACTACGTTTACTCCTTTTTCTCTCGCTTCCTTACGGCTTACCCACGTGTAAGTGTTAAAAGACTTTAGAGCTTCGATCTCTTTATCCATTCCGGCTTTCAACTCTTTTGCAGTTAATCCCTCATCGACGATTGCCTTTGGTACCTTCAATGTCAGGTACAGTAACGCAGTGGTGTGATCCTCTACGATACTTTCTGCTGACATTTCGGGATGCTCTAGTTCTCCGACGGGTCTTATTCTATCTATCCGATACTTTCTAATTTCGCTGTCTAACATCTTTTCTACTTGACCGTCGTCAAAGACTACGAAGTGACTGGGCTTAGGCATCTTACGGACTTTAAGTCTCTCTCCCTTCTCGCATGGTTCTAAGACTTTTCCTTGAGACTCTCTTAACTGATTGCCAGTTGTCTCCATATTCTTCCTTTGCCCATTCTTCTCTGAAAGCTACTCCTGGCCCACTAACTCTCTCTCTCTCTCCTGTCAATGTAGCTGCTTTTACTGCTGCCTTCTTTTCTGGAGGTGGTTGTGTAACTGGTGTCCTAATCTTTGCTTCTCGTTTCCCTCTCACTATGTTAGCTGATGTGATCTTGTCACTTTGCTCCCAAGTGAGGCCCTTAGTGGGCGCGTCTCCCTCTACGTACCTCCTACTAGGGTGGTCTGCTTCGGGGCTTTGCGCCTCTAACGATGTGACGAGTGTTACCCCATCATCCTTGTTGTCGGCTAGTTCTACCTTCGACTCTGATGGGAGACCGGAATCTGGACGGTAAATGTCTTTTTCTTCCTGTAACTCCTCATGTTTGTCTAACTCCCCCTCATCTTTAAGTTCGGGTTCGTCTAACGGCTGTTCTAGCTGTACGGTGTCACTACTCTCCCCCTCAGATTCCTCGTCGTCCCATCTGACTTCTCTGGGTGGGTGAGCATCCTTGCCAACTACATTGTGGTTAAAGCGTACATTAAGCACATTTGTGATTATTTTTCGACCATCCCAAACTCGGTGTAGTTCCTTGAATACATCATATCCAAGTAACATCACGCGCTTTCCCCTATAGTTGCCTTTGCCTACCTGCTTTCCTATGTACATTACACCTAAACATCCTATAGGCTTAAGTTGTCGGATAGCTGGTTTGTAGCCTAGACATTGCTCAAAAGGTGAGGTTCCTTTCCTTGGTCCTGTCGTGGCTGGTAAAATGTTGTGCAAGGTTGTGGCTGTGTGTTCCATTTCCGCCCGAAACTGGGGTGGTAAGTTAGCCTCGTATCGCATGGCCCGGGCTGGTCCGGCTGTGATGTCGTTGACCTTCTCAGCTATGGGGTTGCCATCTTTATCACCTGGAGCACTAGTCTTCCAAATGAATTGTAGAGGTTTCCACCACTCTATAATCTCAGTTGGGACATCGAACTCATTGTCGCAAGTGATCTGTCTGACTTTCTTCCCTGTCTGCCTCTCAAACCATGCTACCGCTTGCTTCAAACAATCTACAAACTCGTTCTTGTATCGTAAATAATAATTTTTTATGTACCCCGAGTAATCGTCTGTAACGCAAAACTTATAGTACTTACCGTGAATTGACATGACCGCCCAAGGTCCGGAAGTATCTACATGTAAAATCTCACAAGGGTAACTCGCTCTCCTAATGCTATTAACCTTAAATCTGGGTAACACTTTAGCTTTTCCCATCATACAGGCTTCACAAAATCTAACACTATCCTCGCTTCCTGTTAATTTTCTACACATTGCCTTGCCTAATGCATAGGTCTTTGGTAAAGCTTTACTCCCACTACACTGATGTATGACATAAATCAACGGGCTTACCCTTCTTACCTTTCTCAGGATACATAGCGTATAAAACGCTGCCTCTAGCTTCCTCGTTCTCACTTACTCTCGCTTGCTTGCTCTCACTTTCTCTCTCTTTAGGGATTCCCGCCCCGCTTACCCCGTCTTATTCTTCTTCTCTTTCACTTTGGGGTTGTAACGCTCGTTTATGTTGAGAGGCTTGTCTTTCTCATTGTCCCAGCGATAGAGCATGCCAGGCGTAAGTCTCCCCCTCACGATCACGTCACTCTCTTTAATCCTTATAGGGTGTTTTAGGATTAGTAGTTGCCCATTCTGGTGAATGATAGATCTGCGGTGGTTGTGGTCCATGTTTCCAGTTGACATGATGTTGACCGGTATCCTGTTGTCTAACAACATATCTTTCTTTTACCAAAACTGGCTTTTCTGATCCATTTATTCTTGTCAACCTCGCTTCCCCCATGTTTCGCACTACACTCTCTCCATTTCCGGTGACTAAGCTAACGGGTTCAATTTCTCGGACGTTGTGTAAGATGTGCGGTGTACATGCTATATCCCTGGACGATCCGCTGTCTTGGAACTATCATCTTTTTCTTGCGTCCTACCGTCTCGCTATCGTCTACCATGAGATTGTGATCTTCCTCTTCATCCTCCTCCTCACTCCCTTTCCCTTGGGCTTTGTTCTTTCTTCTCTTCTCAAATCTCTCCTCGTACATCCAATCAAGCTCTTCTCGTGCCTCGCAATACGATTTAAAGCTTATGGGAATTCCTGACCTCATCTCCTCGGAGGTTCTGGAGTGTTCTAGGTTCTCCGGGTCAAACTCCTCATCATCCTCCTCCATGTCTGAGTGTCCGTCTATCTCCCTTCTCCTCCTATCAAACTGTTTCTGCCTCTGTGCTGCCTGTTGCGGGCTGAAGAACTTGTGTGCATCTCCTGAGTGTAACTTACGCAAATATGCGTTCAGTGTAACCCTTCTCGCTTCTACCTCATGCCATATCTTCATCAGGTGGGGCATCGATCTCACGATAAAGAGAGCAATTGATTGTCTCTTCCTATCAAATTCCTTCTTTCTCGCTGCTGCCTGTTCTGGACTGAAGAACTTGTATGCATCTCTATAACCCCCCCAAGTCTTGTCCACTAAATGTGTCCCGAGCTGTACTCCCCCTTTCCGGTTTCCCTTCAAGTTCCCCTACGAGTTCCTCACCCTTCATTTTCCTCTTCCCCAAGCTCCTTCTAGTTCCCCCCATATTTCCTTACGCATCTCCCTCGTCTGTGTGCTTCCCTTCCACATTATGCCGCCAGCGAGTGTATTATGGTCGACACCGGCAGTAGTTCATCTTTTGTAAAAAGCCCGCAACGAGCCCCAAAATTTATCCCTTTGAGTTTGTGTGTTTTCGTCGCCTTCTATCCGCTATTCCCGTCTCTTTTATCGCCTCTTTTTTGTGCCATGATGGCGTCCACTTACCCCCATCCAAAACCCTTCTTAACCTGTGAATTTCACGTCCCTTTCAAGTTCCCCTTGCAGATCCTGACCCCTTTTCATACTCCCTTGAGTGGGAACCCGCCTGCTTCCTTCCCCTTTGCAAACAAGCTTCCCCCTGACCCCCCTTGGCCTACCGACATGTCCGTTCCCCAAACCGTCTGTTCCACACCTTTCCTCCTATCAAAATCTGCAAGTTTCCCTTCCATTGCCCTCCGTTGTGTCTGTTCTCTCTTTCCCAAACCCTCATGCCCTCCAATACGTCCTTTTCCGTCCAAAACCCGTCGTTGCCTGTGTCCGTTTCCGTACCTCTTCAACCCAAGTCCCCATGGCACATGAACTCCCAGCCCCCAAAACCCACCAAAGACACCATAAAACATCAACCCATGATCAAGCAAACATGAATCATATATATCTGAATAGTTTTTCATCGATTTTCCATGATGTGTGAGAGAGAGTGTCCCTGACCCAAAGCTGTGCGCCACAGCAACCCTTGTCCCACCACCAAACAAACCGACAATGACACGCTCTTTCTATAAAACCACTCTCCATAGCCCTCTGTACGTGCCCATGTATCTAAGAACCCACGCCAAACACTCACACCACATGAAACCCTACCTCTCCCCATCTTGAGCTGCAAGCTGTCAGACCCCGGCAAAAACGCCTGTCTGTCAGGAACCCCAGCCCCACTCACAAACAGCTCATGAATAGCCCTGCAACTCAAGAAAATCATTGCCCTACCTGTTTGCATTCCCCTAGACCCAAACCACCTCAAGCAAAAGCACATAACCTCAAGAAGCGCATCAGTAAAATTCCCATCTCCCCCATTTTTCTCTCGATGTCTCTTTTCAACAGAAAATTTCCAGGAAAATTTCCATACCCCGTTTAATTTATTAGCGACTCCAGATTGTTACGATAGTAGGATATTTAATAAACAGATAACTGTTACTAACGATATGAAGACTGGAATACCTAAAGTAGGGACTCCGTAATCTCCAGACCAAGGATAACCACCGGCAGACCGGCACGGTCAGTATTGCCATTATATACCGGGTGGGCCGGCATAAATATAACGAGACTCCGACCATCATGGCAGATGATCATCTATCTTCTTTTGAGGATTGTGTTTGGTTGTCACCATTACCTTTGTCGGTTCTGGTCTAAAAGAATATGTTTATGATGCCTCTTCTTTAATACAACCAAGTCAATCCACTCCGCTAGTAACTCAATCCTCTGTTCTTATATATTGAATAATTTTGTCTGTTATAATCAAAAGATGTAGTATTATTTAATTCAAGCCGGGGTATTTATCCATCCAATTCCAAGCACTCTGAAAATAACCTAATCTTCCTCCTCTACAAAGAGAGGAAACCATTATGGTGGGAAAATGTAGGAGACTGTCAGAGCCAAGCAAACAAAAAGCAAACAGAAAGCCATTTCCCAATGTCAGCCACTAACGATAATATTATCAAGCGTAACTTCAACAATAGTACCGGTTACTTATCTAAATATTATCGTTTTCAACCGGCTCAAAAGTATATAAATAAAACGGATATAACCATATCTTGACGAGATAATATAGCTCATCTATACATCACTGTGTATAGGGGTATAAGAAAAGGTCGCATATTTACCTACCTGCGCCTACAATTCCCTCTCCCCGTCTTATACGGGAACCGTAGTTAATAGGGGTAGATTGGTAAATATCGTCGGTTGAGAGCTTACTCTCCGGATCCGTTTCCTCATGGATGTCCAGCTCCTGAGGAGTCACACCATTGAGCAAACACTAGCAGCGCATGAGCCGTAGTCTTGTTCGATCCTTATCGATCCGACTCTACTTAGCTCTGTTCATCTTCCCTCAAAGGAAAAGAGCTAAGTAGAACCCGAGATCCTTACCGTTACGGCTTTACATAGCTCTAATCATCTTTCCTAGAAGAATAGAGCTAAGTAAACCCGAGTGACCGTTGGGCTCTGCCCCTTCATTCCCGTTGTACGTCAGCTGCATACAAAATACAAATTTGAGTTTGGAGATTTTCGAGTTCAAATTTGAATTTGAATTTTGAACTATCTCCTCCCCCCTTCTATGGCGATCTGCCCTAGACGTGCAACGCCATGAACATGTCGCTGTGGTACCATCCTGTCACCTTGTCCTTCCGCCGTGCCTTTCCGGGTCTTTGACACGCAGGTGCTCGTGCCGCTGAGGTTCAGCGTCCCGAGCATGTGCAGCAGCTCCGGACCACCCTAAGGATCTGTGATCCTGAGATTACCGAGAAGTTCTCAACTGAGTTGAGGAGAACTTCTGAGTAACGTCACAAGCATATGCAGCAGCTCTGGTCCATCCTAAGGATTTGTGATCCTGAGATTACCGAGAAGTTCCTAGCTGAGTTGATGAGAACCTCTGGGCAACCTCGTCCATTGTTGGAATGAACGGGCGCTATGCCAGTGTTAAGGGTGCCGTTGCCGTATTAGGCCTTGCTTGTTTGGTTTGGTTGTCTGCAGACATTTTCTTATTGCCACCCGGCAAGTATCTACTTCGCTGCGGCGAAGGTAGAAGTGTCTGGTAACATGTACAACCCACTGATCTGGGTCTCAAAACGCGTCTATGCTTAGTTGTCGGAGCATTCGTGCTCGAGGTAGTTCATGAACTCCTCCTCGCTAGACGGCGATGGTGGTTGCCACCTCCAGGCGGGTTGTTCCTCCGCTGGTAAGTCAATTTCATGGACCCAGGTCCAGGCGCGCCTTCCATGCCCTCGTCTCCGACCAAGACAATTCCTCCCCGACTACCGAGTACTGTGGCGCGGTATATCCGATGCCTGGGTAGAGGTCTCTAATGATTCCCCCAAGCTGGTATTCGTACTCTTGTCTCCAGTACGGCCACTCATATCGATAGTGGTAGATATAGTCTAACTCCTGAGTCCGATTGTGCCATCGGAACTCATCGTTCTGAATAAATCTGTCCCAACCCAGTTTTTCTTGTGCCCTGAGCCGTCTACCCCATTCCTCGAAGCCTTGTATTCGGGCCCGGTACGTGTTGGGTACATTCTCGTCAGGGTCGACCAACTGATTGGCTGTGCGGGATGTTTCTGGGTCGCCGCTCCTCTTCAGCTGCAGGTGGATTGCAAGCAGCCACGAGAGTCGATGTTCCCACTGGAACCGTATGTAATACTGCTCTCGTAACCGAGCTGCACCTCGGAAACGCGCAGGTATTCGGTGTCGTGTGCCCGCGGCCTATACAGGAGGTAAATGAGGCGTGGGTATGCCTAAAACCTTCCTATAGTACGCGAGTACATTCCCCTCAACCTCCAGGTCCCAGGGGTTGTCGTGTCTGTCCCGAAGGTAGTAGGCTTTGTACGCCCTAACCGCCGCAGGCAGTGGGATATCCGCCATGTCGAGTAGTCTGTAGTAAGCATGGATATGCTCCTGCGACCACTGCAACAGTCGGAGCTAAAATGGCTCAAGCAACTGTCTAAGCACTTTCAAGATACCGTAGTATCGAAGGGTGTGCGCTTGCTGATGGTCACTCAATCCCACCCATCCCGGCAGCGACTTGGCTTGCTCGAACAGGTCAGCGGCCACACGCATGTACGGGGCAATCCCCGGTAGCGGGTTCTGGCGTGGTGGCCACGTAGTCAAACCCGGGTTGTAGACCGGCTGTGGTGTCACGCTGGCCTGTAACTGAGCGTTGTATGTGTGATCCGGGCATCGGTAGGGCCCATATCGCTCCGGCGACATGTACGCTCTTTCTGTGAGGTGCCATGTCCGAGAGCATCTCGGGTATACCCCTCCGCGTTGTTTCATACCCTCACACTCATACACGTATTCATGAGGTAATGGGCTTTGATAGAAATTCAACATATTTCTTTGCAAATGATTTTATTAAATCGCCGAATGTGATTATTTTAACTGGTGAAAAGACTTTATACCTTCAATCGGACTTAGTGGGTGAAGGAGATAATCACGTGCTACAAGAAATATACACGGCGAATGAAATTCCATTTGGAGCCGTTATATACGACGGAAGTGGGTCTGAGTATGGTAAGAAATTATCAACCAGTTCAAATAATGTATATAGGTTTTATCTTACAGACGAAAACGATCAGGCTATAAATCTTAATGGGTTAGGTATTGTTATGACATTGTTGATTTACAGAGAGACTAATTATTTTAATTTATTTACATCATTCTTCAATCTTTTGAAACAGAGATAAATAATTATTTTGGAATTATTTATTTTTTTTATTTTTTATTTTTGCTGAAAGATTTTTAAAATCTTTCTAATATATTCTGGTGAATTAGTAAATTTCACAACTGCCAAAAACTTAAAAACAAAATGCCAACTCAACACGGCGGAGAATTAGACTTTTCCAGAACCGACTACATCAGTGCTTCGTATCGCTTGAACAAGCTAGCCCCTCGTGAGGGATCTGCTCCATTTGAAGTCAATACTGCGGGAGGTCAAGAACGATCATTTGACCTTATTAGCCGACCTTTTAATCCCGCTCGGTCATATTTGAGTTTTACTTATACTATGAGAGCGGCGGGCGCCAACACTTATTCTAGAATTTTTATGGACTGCCTTTCGCAAATTAGTCAGATACAACTTCAGACCCGTAGCGGTGTTTATCTGTGCGATCTTAACAATCTTAGAAATGTGACTAAAATGCTTTGGAAACCTGAGATGAGCTTGAAGGATTTCTTAGACCTTCCAAATCATGATAATATTATTGGATATGGATGTATGCTTCAAAAGTGTAATGCTAATGGAAAGATTGATGTCAGTGCTACTGAAGCTACTAGAATCAACTTTCGTGCGATGACGGATGGTGCTGATAACGTAGCAGCACGAACTCTCGCTATGTTTGCCGAACCACCGATTTCTGCTCGTCGTCACGATGATGTCAATATATTTCGCATATTCATTATCATGTCGTGATTTCCAATATAATTTCAGAGCATTCACTCTACCTCCAAACATAGCCTCTCGTGGGTTTAGTCCTTCTTGTTCAGTAATTCGTTCGTTTGTATCCTCTGCCAGTCTTTCACTGGTTTTCATCAGGCTCCATTCGCACTCCCAGATACTTATTACTTTCGCTTGTTCGTTAAGTTGTTTTTCTCTTCTCATTGTTCGCCCATCGTCTTATTCTTCTTCGCATTCAAAGCATTGCTATTCCAACGCTTATCACATCCGTGCCAATGACACCCGTAAAACTCATAAGCGGTTTTGTTTTTCTCATCCCAACCATCTACATACACACGAGATTGCCCGAGTTGAAACATTTTTTCACCTCCGTTGAATGCGTGTTTAATATCAGTTTTATCTAACCTGCTTCTGTATGCTAACCATTCTACACAAGCCCTAGAAGTCATCCTGTTTTGCTTTTCCGCTTTCAATATCGCAATTGAATTCTCTGGCATAAACTTAGCACGATACAAAGCCATAACACAACTCGCAATAGTTGTATATTGAAAAGGGTCAATACCAAACTCTAGAAACTGGTTTCTAAAATCTATACAACCCTTCCTTAGTATATCAACATCTGAATGACAATACTCTGCGATTTCCTTCGCCATATCAAAGTGGTTATGTGCTTTCACTTGTTCATCATACCATTCAAGAAATTCCTTTCGTTTATCTCATCGCATCGTGTCGTAGCCGTAATGTTTCTTATGTGGCATTACACCAACATAGTTTCTATTTTTTGCCGTATTGAAGAAGTGCGGGAAGAAACCTTTCTTAAGTTCCGTAAGTCCGAATGTCTTTGGAAAGTCTGACAATGGCATCGTAAGAAAACTTAGGCTGTCTATAAAGCGATACTTCTTAAGTGTCATCATCATAATTTTACCACCTTCATAGATTACAAATGGAGTTTGACAATTATCAACCAACCACTTAAGAATAAACTGACAATCATAACCGCGGGCATTGTGCGCGATAAATGTAAATCCGCTGTGATTAGTGTCAAAAGCCCAATTACAGAAATCTTGAATGTTCTTGTGAATTACAGGCGGTTCCTTCGCATCGTAATACTGGCTTTCCGCATGATTAACAATGTGCTCGCCTGTGTCCTGTGTCGCTTCAAAGTCAAAGAATATGTATTGCTCTGACGGCGGTAAGATTTCTTTTTGGACTATTTCAAATTGGTGTTCAAGCGGTTTCACTAGTTTGCAATTTTGGCATTTCGCATATCCGCATTTGTGCTCATCCTTCTTTCTGAAATTACGACCGCACGATTTACATTTCGCTTTAACATCGCAGTTTGTCGTCATGTGATTATTAAAGCATTCAGTGTTTGGAAACTTTCTATTACACTTCTCACATTCTTTCCACTGGCTCTTGTCATTTATTCCCTTACATCCGTTGGTTTCACAGATACTACATTTGGCTTCACAGGCGTGTCTTTCCATATACCCTCTTAGACATAACTCACAGAAATTCTTTTTTCCTATCATAGACTTCATGTTAGTTATGGCATCGTAATGTCCTTCAGTCTTTAGAATGTAAGGTTAGTTAGCCGTTCTCCGTTCGCATTAAGTAGTTCTGTTTTATACATGATTTTGTCAGGAAATTCAACAATAACCAGATTGTATTTAATGTGATTAGCAAATGTATTAATTTCTGGTATTCCACACACATCCTTAATGATTTTCGCTTCATCGTGTAAAGCCTCGGCCATTTCCTGCTGTATCTTTCGTCCTCGCATAATTTGCGAGAATTTTTGATGTTTTTCAATTTTTGCTTTTACTACAACGATTGCTCGTGCTAAGCATAAGTTATCGCTGTTTGTAATACAGATTACTCCTTTCTTTCTGTATATATCCCATTTGTTCAAAACCTGTAGCCTTGTCCCGCCCGTCGGCATTTTAACAGATTTCAACACAAATTTTAATTTATCAAAGTTTATTCCGTTTTCATCCATGTAAAGACTTTCGTTGCTTTGAAATATTGCTGACACTCTTTCTAAAACTTTTTCAACCGAGATTTGATTAACTTTGTGTAAGCCTGTTGATACTTTTCCATAGTAATCAACAAACTCAATACCTAGGCTAACCTTATCTTCGGGTGCTTGTCGTTTTACAAAGTCGTTCAACACAATCTCAATAAATCTTATCACATCGCGCATCGTGAATGATCGGAAGTTGCCGTTACTTCTTACCGCATATCGGCTTTGTAGGCATCACCCCCCGGATAGCCGGTAAAAAATACCTTTTCCTGGTGACAGGTGCACCAGCTTGTTTTTCAGTATTATTTGTCCGGATTGGACCTGATGCCATTTTATTCCTGGTCTGTTGCCGTTTTCCTTTTTGGCTTCACTGAGCTAATATAACGAGACATCATTCTCATCTATTGAGGACTGTGTTTGGTTGTATTACCGACTTTTTACGAGCTATCGTTGGGGGCATTACATTTGGAGTCCACATCACTAGGGTGATTTCTTTCTGCTTTGCCACACAGGCAACAGAGTGAATTTTCACTGACCTGTCTCACACGGGGACGTCAGACGAAAACAAATACTCCAACACAGCTCCCTCATAACTCTTTCACAAAACAAATAATTTGATTGGTCTCAAGCAGGTGTCTCGTACCCTCTAGCCCAATCAGTATCTGTGTGCTCACAAGGAGACATCAGATACAAACTCTCTGTCGTTCTTGCTGTTCTCACACAGAGACCAAGAAGAAGGAGGTGGACAGAAGAGTGAAGGAACACACACAAAACACAAACACGCATAGGGACAGCAGCACAACACTTTACCCTTCTAGTTTGTGCATTTATCTGCATTATCTCACACATACGTCAGAGTATTTTTGCAAATCTCTGATCGTTTTCTAAAGGTAGGTCTGAGAACCTATCCGACCGACTGTCGACTTCTCAAGGAGAGCTTTTCTAGCTTCTCTATTACTATCTGTGTGTAGGTCCAAGTGCCTCATACTAGATACAATATAGAAAAGAAGGAGGAGAAAGTAATCTGAGTAAGGAGAACAAGAAATCGGAGAAAGTCTCAAAGACTATTTTTCTCAAACAAAAACAAACATACAAACAGTGTTTCATAGAGGACAGGGAATCTTATCCTACCCTCTCTATTAGTTTCTCTCTTCACTAGTCAATCGACTGAAGGAGAAACAGAACACAAACGAACAAAAACCAAACATAGGAGCTGACACTGTCCTCCTGTTGCTCACTACTACGACATCATGTCGACAGAGACCGCCGAAGTGAGTGAATTCTCGGAGGCAGATCAAAGAAGAGAAGAAGAAGAAGCAGGAGGAGGAGGAGGAGGAAGAGGATTGAATGAAGGAGGAGGAGGAGGATTGAATGAAGGAGGAGGAGGAGATGAAGGAGTAGGAGGAGGAGTAGAAGAGGGCTGGGATGATGAAGGAAGATTTGGAGGAGACGAAGATGAAGGAGGATTTGAACAAGAAGAGACGGGAGGAGGAGGAGCATATGGTAATCCCTTACCACCTGCCTACACGGGAGGAGGAGGACGAAAAATGATCGACTTGATTCATAGTGATGGAGAGGAGATCACAGTGGAGGAACAACAGTGGGTGCAAGACCACTATGACCTCACTAAAGAAGAGTTTGATAACAAGATGGGGGTAGAGAAGGACACCTATGTGTGGATCCCTCAGGATCAAAGAAGAGAGAAAAGTCGTGCTAAAAAGGATGTCTATATCCTATTATCAAACACAGCACAGCTCCTCGGCAAACTGGTCTCTGATCCAGAAGAGAGAAAGAAGATACAGCATATCAAGTTTGGGGACACACACACCCACCTTAAATTACTCGATGCTATCTTTGGGGTGTACACTCAAACCCTGATTTGGGAACGTACATACGGCCCACGATGTGAGGGTTACCTCCAGTACACAAACCCAAGAGCAACGGCCAGATTCCTCGCGACTGGTCAGGAGGCAGTCGATGTAACAAAAATGAAGACCAATCTGGGTTCGAAAAACTCGAGTGGCATATTTCATTTTTTTACAATGGAAATAAAGGCCTTGGAGGAGGGGAAGGCAGAGATGGAAAAAAGCATTAAGGCAGCAGGAGAAACTCATCCTGTGATTGATGAGTTAGAGAAGACCGACAGAGTTCTGACCAAGATCAGACTGTTGATGGGTGCGTTACTGCACAAGGAGGCATGGAAGAGATGGATTCCTACCAAGGATCACTCTGTCCTTAAATCACTTAGTAACGCACCACCGGTCGCCAACAAAGCAGGTGTTGACCAATATGTGGAGAAATATAATTTTCTCAGATCTGCTTCTGAATTGGTGGCCTTTATCACTCATGCTCAAAAGCTGGTGATATCTGAGAAGAAGAAGGCGAAAGAGAATGAGGAGTTCGAGAAGACGATGAGACTGGAAAGAATGAAAGCAAAAGTGAGTGGTGCAAAGACACACCCTCCGACATATTTGACCCCACCAGCTCCTGCCCCACCAGCCCCTGCACCCTCGGGCTCAACTACGGTGGTGGTCACAAACACGGAGAAGAAGGACAGACAGAACATCATAAATGCCTTCAAGGGGAAGAAAGGAGGAGTGGCAAGTCTCATGCTATATGCCAAGACGAGCTCAGACAAAGACTCTGATGCTTCGTTTTTGAGCAAGCTCAAAGAGATCAATGCCTGCATGAAGGCTTTTCCTTGCGACGAAACGCAGGAATACGAGGCCCTTGTTACTGTTTTTGACCAATCTCTAGTCTCGGAGGGATTTGATCTGACACAGTACAAGTTTTTGAGAAAGAAGGAGGAGATTAAGAAAAACAATGCAACAGGCCTAGACGCTCAGTGTGAACTGGCGGTGGCCACACTCATTTCATATTTGCAATCTCATGGATACCAGCATCTCTGCACTGGTACTCTCATAGGATTTGAAATCTTTGAGACAGTGGCGATGAGTTTGAGGAGTGCTGTTGGCTTGGCGGCGACCCTTACGGAGGTAGTTTCCTCCTATGGGCTATTCTATGGCCGCAAGTCGATCATCCTCTATTTCTTCTCGGCGTTACACACAGTTAACCCGAGTAAGCTTACTCAGCTCATACAACAATGCTCGACGTTTAGCTCAGTGAAGTCCAAGAACTTCCTCGAGACACACGTGTTCGAAAATACGGTTCAAAGCGTTGCTCCGTCAACACTGTTTCAAGAAGTGATGAGTGCATGCTCAAACATGGACTCGCTCACGGAGGCACATACGGCACAGGCAGGCGGTGTACCTGTTGGCGCACAAGCCACGTACACAAACAGAGTTGCCGGTTGGAAGAGACAGAGAGAGCCAGACTTGAAGACCGCATGTTGGAGGTGGTTCGCGGGCTTGCAGTGTAAGGCACAGATGGAGAACAGAGACTGCTCTTTCAATCATGATAGGCAGAACCCAACAGCAAGGGCAAATTTTCTGAGCAGGACGGAAGGCAAGGAACCGGGCCTTTTCAATATGCTTCAGATTGCCGCTGTGAACGAAGGTTGGTATGCCAATATGTGTGATGATGAGGAGTTACGAGAGGCAATCATTACCTACATGAAGAGGATGAAGGAGAAGAAAGAGGAAAGGGAGAGACAAAAGAACTTAAAGGCCTCTCAAAGAGGACGAGAAGGAGGAGCAGGAGCAGGAGGACGAGGAGGAGGAGCAGGAGGAGGACGAGGACGAGGAACATGGAGAGGAGCCTCGAGGTGGCAGGGAACCCCTCAGAGAGGAAGAGGAGGAGGTCGGGGATATACCCCTTATGGAGGGAGAGCTGTTCGAGCTCCAGCCCCCCCACCCAGAGGAGGAGGAGGCTCGTGGGCAAGCTCCAACCCGAATTTCGGTCGAGCTCAGGCCTACAACACTGCCTCGGAGACCGATACGTCATCCTACCCGGACACTACTCAAGGTAATCGTTTCGAGGTGGTGGAATGACTGGAGGGGGAAGAAGAGAGGAAGGAGAAGACTGTGAAGTTTAACCCTAAAGTCACAGTGCTTTCTAATGCTGTTGTGCAGACTGGGCCAACGCTTCCTCTATGTGAAAACAAAGATGTGGGTACACAGAGACTGCAGCCCCAAGGTAGTCTCATACCCGTTCATACAGCACGGTTACCAATGATAACTGATGCAAATAGGAAGGCGAGACTTGCGATGGAGGCGAGGAGGCCAATGGCAGACGTATCGCCTCGGCCAAGCAAACAACCACGAACAGACTCAATGTCTACGGTCGCGGCGTGTGGCGAGCTAAAAGACAATGTGTGTACTCAAGTACCACAAGACAATGTCGCTCAAATAGTAAACGCACCAGTACCGCAGAATAATAAAAATGTTAATGAGGTGAAGCAGGAGGAGAAGAAGGAGGAGTTGAAAAACTTAGAGACAAGACTCCAAAATTTGGAACGTAAAGTTCTTGTTCTCGCAGCCAATATACACAGGCCCGATGCTCTGTGTTATACGGAACTTTATTGTGAAACATTGAAGACAATATTAAAAGTTGGTAATGATACGATGGCGAATATTAATATTGTCGGCCGGAAGTTTTTAAATCGATACCGGGACTGGGTGGACGGAAATATGAAAAAGTCAACGGGCACTCTCAAAGGAGTGAGCAGCCGGACGGATATCACGGGAATCATCACACTGACCTTTAAATTGAAATCCGCACGAGTATACCGTATGGACCTCTATGTCGTCCCCGGTTACCACGGGTCAATATTACTATCGTATGACCAATTGGCTACGATGGGGGCTGTGATTGATTGCGCCGCACGGCGAGTGATATATGGAGTAAAAAGAGGAGAAGAGAACGATATTGATCCCTTCAACGCTACTGACTCTTATGAGGCTTATGAGCTGAGTCTAGCGACGGATCACAAAAAGATGGCCATCGCACATGAGGCACTTGAGGTGTACGTTCACCCCCATGTCGTAAGACCGGATGAACTGTCCTGGACCGACAATTGGGAATCCCAAGTGTGCACTGTCACAGTTCCGACATGCCATTGGGACAAAAAGTCTATTGATGACTTAATCGAGAAGCGAAAGGAGGAGATTGTATGTGTCGCACAAAGAAGCCCGTCGTTGGCGAGATTCGCGGAAGGAGTAGGAACAGATGTCCATATTACTAACGGATACTGTTTCCATGCGAAAGTAGGAGAAGAAAAAAGGTAGGCGTTTGTACCAAGGAGAACGGGGCGAATCCCGGATACTCCACCAGAAACTATTAAAAGTTTTATTACTGATTTCTGGGGTGACGAGCCCACGTGGCCGCGTTCACTGTCTGAAGTGAAGAAATGCTTACGGACCTTATTCGAAAATAATAAGCCGTATACTATTATCCTGCCATATAATGAGAAGGCGATATGGGCGCAGGAAATAAGGGACCGGCTTATTGATCATCCTATACCGGTACCCTCTCGCAAGCAACAGCTAGTGGTGGCTTGTCGTATGGGAACTCGTGAGCAGAGCAGTGCATACAAGCGGAAGCTCAGAGACCTCGACAAGTTGAAATTGATACCGCAAGCATTCACATGCTTTGATGGTTTTTACACCCGTAAAGCTCCTTTGCAATACGCGAGACTCATTGACATGCTGGTGGAGCTCGGTAAAGATGATGAGCCGGACACGGTCACGTATGAAAAGACGGGCCTAGATGATGTCTCGGAAGAGGACTTAGGCTTGGAGGAGGACAGAGAACCCCTCAAGCAGCATAAGCAGATGTCTGATGAAGATTTTCAAGAGGCGGCGCGGAAAATATTGGAAGAAGGAGTAGGCACGGAGAAGGAGAAGGAGCTTTTAAAAGCCAAATTAGAGGCGAGCAAGGAAATTTTTGACCCTCCACATGCAGGTGGTGCCCCCGCATTTGCGCATCCCAGGTCGGAGTAAGTCATGGTTTGTGGGAACGAGTAGGAATTGGGAGCTCCTATTTGCATGGTAGGTAGCCCCAGGCATGATGTTGATGCTGATGTAATGTATTTGGAATAGGCGCAAATGGTTTCCTTAGGACAGTGTCCCAAACATGAACCAACCCACCCCCCCCCCCCCCCAAGCCTGAAGATTTCACTGCGGTTATTTACAAAATACCGGGTGCGGAGCCGTCACCGGCACCACGAAGGGCGAATTTGAGTATACATGAGGCGAAGATAGCGGAGGAGCTAGCAAGACAGCTGCTCAATGAGGACTTTATTGAGAGATCAACATCTCCAATAGTCTCACAACCGAGAATAGTGCCGAAGCCAGGAGGAGAATGGCGCCTGACAGTTAACTATGCTCGTGTTAACAAGGTGCTGGAGGAAGAGAGAAATCCTCTCCCGACATTAGAAGAAGGAAGGAGAGTACTGCGGAATGCAAAATTCTATTCGGTCATTGACCTTACGAATGGCTTCTGGCAGATACCACTGGAGGAAAAGTCCAGATGGCTGACGGCGTTTGTGGTGGGTATGGAAATATATCAATGGAAAGTGCTTCCGATGGGCCTCAAGCAAGCCCCAGGACTTTTCCAGAAGGCGATGCAGAAGATGTTGAGCAGTCAGTACGATGATTTGTCTGACGGTGGCTTTATGAGAAGGCGGGGACAGAAGGCGGGAGAATATGCATTTTGCTATATCGATGACATTATCGTATACTCTAACACAATGGAGGAGCATATCGATCATTTGTCCGATATATTCAGGCGCATCGGAGCTTTTGGCCTGAAGTGCAATCTAAAGAAGTGTCAACTTGCCAAGACGAGTGTGACATACTTAGGGTACGAGATCTCCCATAATCGAGTCTCGATATCCAAAGAGAAGAGGGAGGAGATTATGAATCGACCGATACCGAAGAGCCGCACTGAATTGCACTCATTCCTTGCGATGGCACAATACTATAGCCAGTTTATACCCGATTGGGGTGCAACACGGGCTAAGTTGGAGAAAATGATAGATTTTGGAGACTTTGAGAAGTGGGGCGAAGAGGCTTTGCAAGCGTTTCATGCGCTCAAAGATCTCATTTACAAAGACACGAAAGACGGAGGACTGGTGTTAACGATGCCCGACTTTACGAAACAATTCGTAGTCGATACAGACGCATCTAAGTTTGCGATTGGGGCTGTTTTACAACAAGAGGATGAGGAGAAGAAATTACGCCCAATCATGTTTATTAGTAGGAAGTTGTGTGCGGCGGAGAGAAACTATTGCACAAGGCAAAGAGAGGCGTTGGCGGTAGTATGGGCCCTCAAGAGGCTCAGAGAGTATTTGTGGGGAGGACCTCAATTTACTGTCAGAACTGATCATCATAACCTGTTATGGTTGATGAATCATGAACAGACGGGACGGCTGGCGCGGTGGCAAGCGTTCTTGTCTTGTTTCGATTTTACAATGGTCCATCTACCGGGAAAGCGAAATGTGGTCGCTGATAGCCTCTCTAGGCTAGAGTTTAACTCAGAAGTATCGGCGTTGGTGTCCACGGTGGAGATGGAAACTTGTCCACTGACAAGGTGTATGAGGTCAGCCACATTGAGGCGATGGAGATGGCGAGTGGAGTCCGATATGACCGCACAGGTCTACGGTACAGTCCACAAGGCCCGGATCACGGGATATGTTGTGAGCTACATACCCAGGAGGACGCTGAGTGGTCCTATGAGGTATATGAGAATGCGAAGGCGAACATAAGAGAGGAAGAGGAGACGCAGGAAGTTTATGCGGAGCCTCCTCAAGAGCGGAGAAGTGACCTAGAAGATGACCCGGAAAGAATCGGGGTACGGCTAGAAGATGGTACTATCCATATAGCCTCGCCTACCGCATGGAGGCAACAACAGGCTCAAGATCCGGAGTTTAAAGAACTGATACAGTTTTATCAGAACCCGGATGAGCTACGGATGACGAAAGCGATCAAAGATCAGATGAAGGAGATGGGATGGAGAGATGGTCTACTGTGGTACAAGGGCCTTCACGGTCGCTATGCGTCACAGCCGGACAAATGGACCCTTTGGGTACCGGAGAGTCTGAGACGATTTATATTTGTCGCAGCCCACAATTGCCCACTTTTGGCGCATCCGGGTCGACAACGAACTCATATGTTCGTAGCGAGGCGATTCTGGTGGAAGAAGATGAAGGAGGAGATAGATCAGGCGGTGGATGCATGCATCCCGTGCAAGATAAACAAAACACCACTGAAGGCAAATTTCGGCCTGATTGGCGAATTTCCTCTTCATGCGGGGATGTTTGAGTTTATACACATTGATCATGTGGGACCTTTCCCAGAATCGAAGGATGGTTACAAATACCTCCTTACGGCTATTGACAGAGCCACCAACTATGTGTGGATCATCCCTGTCAAAGACGTTACCGGCAAGACGACGGCCGAGGCGCTGATCGATAGGATCATCTCACAGATCGGAGTACCAAGAAAGATATGTTCTGATCGAGGCTCGGACTTTAATAACGAGGTCATCGACAAACTATCTAAGTATTACGGGATGAAATGGCAATATGTTACTGCCTATAACCCGCGAGCAAATTGGAAAATCGAGCGGGTACACAGACCCCTCAAAGCCTCGCTAAAGATGTATTGCACGAAGAAGGAGAATCAAAGAGCATGGGTCGAGGCAGCACCATCATTTGCGTTTGCAATGAACTGTCTACCCTCTACGGCGTTAGGAGGCTCGAAGAGCTCAATCTCGCCATATCAGTTAGTATATGGGCGTGAGCCTGATATCCCGACTTCGCTCCTTCACCCAAAAGACACATGGGCGGATGCGGATGAGTTGTTTGGGATGAGACTTAGAGTGAAGATGGAGGCGGAACAAATAGTCAGGGCGCATAGAGAGGCGGAGCGCCGAAAGACTGATGCTGAAGGGGTGCGACAAGCGCACTTGGATCAGATCAAGTTCCAGGTCGGGGATATTGTACTATTGTACCATCCTCAAGTCCCGAAGGGAGTCAGCTCTAAGCTGTTCACTCACTGGAAAGGACCTTATCAGATTATGGAACAGACGGGACCTCTGAATTACAAGATCAGGGGTAGAGGGAAGGTGCAAATTGTGAATGTAAGAAGGCTGATTAAGTATGATCCCTTCTTACTGGAAGATGAATCCGTTGAGGAGGCGTTAAAACGGATGAAGGATGATTTCAAAGAGGTGCCGCCCATCCACAAGGAGGCTGGCATAGACCAAGACGATGCTTATCGGGCACCGATAGCTGAGAAGGAGGAGAGTGAGGTGGACAGCAAGGAGAAGACTGACCGCATAAGCGCGGTGGGGACTCAGTCCAAGTCTCCGCGAGAGCATAGCGGAAAGAAGGAGAAGATCACAGAGGCGCAGCTAAGGAGAGCGCGGAATGATCTTATCAACGACCAACCGAGGAAGGCGATGAGGTCGATGAGATCAAAGGACGTCCACCAGGAGGAGGAGGGGACGGACACTGACCCAAACGCGGGCAACGTTGAGATTGTCCATGAGCGATGGAAGGAAGGCGATGCGATAGCAACCATCGCATGGGTGAAAAATGTTTTCTATCTGATGAGACCAGCGGAACAACATGTCGCTGATGACACTCTCTCAGACTTATACTTGATGCGGGTCGTGGCGGTCCCACGACAGATGCGTGTCACACGGACACTCAAAATATCATCAGCCGCAAAGATAGTACAACCGATACTCCAGTTCTGGAGAAGTATGGACCCGGTTGAGGATCCAAAGGCAAGACATTATCTGCCAGTATATAAAGACGCAAAAAGTCTCGAGACATGGGATGATACAATTACTCCCAGAGACAAGGATTACACTGCGTGGACCATTCAGACACTGCCAAGAGGAGTGCTTGATGTCCCTTTTGAATTATCGTTGGGCGGAATCCCTAATAAGATCTGGGACATTCTCGAACAGTCAAAGTTCGATCTGACTTTTGTTGGTGGTCCTCCACCAGGCAAAGAAATCCGCGCCAGACGACGAAGGCAGTGACAAAGAAACTATTTTTCTTTATGCGTCTCAAATAAACTGATTGATTGCCCACGGCGTATCATGATTTGATCATGCATCATCAGTTATCAATATGAATATTAAAAAGACTCAGTGATATAACTTGGCATTCGATCGCAACATACGAGTGCGAAAGGTCGATCGACGATGATACTACACCGTATACGGGGATCGCTAGTGTATTGAGCGATGGTGTTCCCGGGTATGACCCTTTCCAAGTCCTGGGATGATGTTCTCGAAAATGAAATGTTCTCTGAAACTTTCATTAAATTATTTTTTACGATAGATTATATACTGTCGTACCTGAGCACGGTCAATCTCTACTTGTGTCGGTATATCGCAGGGTCGGGTACATACACCTCGACTTCGGATATAGCTATTAGGACTGGCCCCCTAATACTATATCATAGGATATCCGCCTTATACAAGGGTATGTCATTAAAAAAGACAATGTACTTACGATCTCCCTGTGAATAATAATAATAATAATAATGATAATGATAAGAAGAAGAAGGAGATCAAAGGGGGAATCGTACTACAGCACCACGTTGCTTGTATTTTTTTTATTAATTGTACGTTTGTTCTTGACATACTGCCGAAAAAAAAGAAAAAAAAAAAGAAATTGAGGGGAAGGAGTTCAAAATTTACAAGAAAGGCTAGAGAATCCGCTTTGACGTGCCGTATGAGGATATATTTATCGTCTTTTAGCGTCTATCCGTGGGTCGATGCGCTGTGTGGCATGACTCCATAGCGCATACTATTTGCAGAAAGAAATCAGAAGGTGTATGACGCGTCATAAAATCGGGAGGGGGTACTGTAGGCATCACCCCCCGGATAGCAGGTAAAAATACCTTTTCCTGGTGACAGGTGCACCAGCTTGTTTTTCAGTATTATTTGTCCGGATTGGACCTGATGCCATTTTATTCCTGGTCTGTTGCCGTTTTCCTTTTTGGCTTCACTGAGCTAATATAACGAGACATCATTCTCATCTTTGAGGACTGTGTTTGGTTGTATTACGACTTTTTACGAGCTATCGTTGGGGGCATTACAGCTTTCATTTATTCCTAGTTCGTGTTCCTTGTGCTGTCGTCCCTTATGATATCATAATTACCATACCGCAACAAGTCTCTGTAATTTTCTTTCATCTCTTTTTCTCTTCAATCGTAGTAAAGGTGGTGCTATTGGTATAGCATGGTGTTCAAAATACACCGCACCTCTTACTTGGTTCAAGTAGTTTTGGGCTGTCGGTGTATCAATTTTATACCCCCTTACCTTCGGTTTGATATATAGCACATCCCGACCCCTGACAGACTTGATTTCGTAATTTATCTTATATTCCCTTAATCTATCCAACCTGTAGACCTTGCAGTTATACGTGTGTGTCTCCATGTTTGATAATATATCAGTGTGTCAATTTTTTTTTCTAAAATTAAATATTAAATAGAAATTTTTTATATTTATAAATTTTCAATCATTTAAATAGAAAATTAAAATTTTTTCATTTTTTGAAATATGTCTTTTGGAGTTATTGTGTGTAATAAGTGCTGATTGAGATACAGCTATAAAATTACATAACTCACAATAATATTTTTTTACTCTCTCTTATTTTATCAAACCTCTCTTTTTGCTTACAATTTAAAATGTTTTTGTTTATTGCCCAGTATTGCTTTTGATAATCTCTAACTTTCTTACTTTCTTTTTCATAATATTGTTTATGATATTGCTTGTGATATTGTTTTTGATATTCAATTCGTTTCCTTTCGTTCTCATCTTTAAATCTCGTTCATCAAATTTATGTCGTTCTCTTTGTTCCATCAGTAATATTAGGGCCAATAGCATTATTTAAATTTAATGTAGGTAATACTATAGGTATTACTATAGCACAGTTATCTTTTATATAAAATAAGGCTATTTTTTATATAAATTCGTCTTACTATTAATTTCAATAAAAATATACATAATTTCATCCAAATTCAATACAAGCATTCTTAATCAATAAATAGTCCATATTTGAATTTCTCTCAAACTCTAAAAAAAAAGAATAACTCATCTATCTT
>WBZZ01001635.1:10000-12500 GCA_019918135.1 Paulinella micropora
CAAGCGGGCAAGAAGTTACGCAAGGTAGACAAATACTCACACACACACACACACACATATGCATATATGTATGTATTATATACCTATGCAAGATCTCTTATCTCAGATCCAAGCGGGCAAGAAGTTACGCAAGGTAGACAAAAATACTCACACACACACACACGCACACATGCATATTTATACATATATATATGTATATATATACAAATGGTGTTCTTGCGATCATCTTTTTGGCGTTGAAAACTTTCCGAAGCGTGGATCAATCTATATATATATATATATATATATATATATATATATATATATATATATATACATATATACATATTATATTATATATTATATTATATATATATGTATATATACATATATATATATATATACAAATGGTGTTCTTGCGATCATCTTTTTGGCGTTGAAAACCTTTCCGAAGCTATATATAATATATATATATATATATATATATACAAATGGTGTTCTTGTGATCAACTTTTTTTAGCGTTGAAAAACTTTCCGAAGCGTGGATCAATCCTTGCTTCATCTCTCTCTCTCTCTCTCTCTCTCTCTCTCTCTCTCTCTCTCTTCTCCGCAGGCCTCCCACCGCAAGAACAAAGAACAGAAGGACAAAGGTACGTACATACATACATGCATACATACATACATACATACATACATATACATATATATATATATATATATATATATATATATATATATATATTTGCACACATACATACATACATACATACAGATATACACATTAATCCATACATACGCACATACGCAGGTAAGTCTAAGCCAAGCGGGGGTGGGATGGATCTCATGTCTGCCCTGGCGATTAAGCTGCAGCAGGTAGAGGAAAAAGAGGAAAGGGTGATAGAGTGGCAAGAGATGGGAGAAAAAGGCAACAGAGCGGCAGTAGATGAGAGGGAAAGGAAATAGAGCGGCAGTAAACGAGAGAAAAAAGGCAATGCAGGGGCAGCAAATGAAAGGAAAAGGCTACAGAGGGTAGTAGATGAGAGAGAGGGCGGGGGGGGGATGGACCTCATGTCGGCCTTGGCCATCAAGATGCAACAGGTAAGAGAAAAACAGAGGAAAGGGCGGTAGAGGGCAAGAGATGGGAGAAAAAGGCAATAGAGCGGCAATAGGAGACAAAGGCAATAGAGCGGCAATAGATGGGAGAAAAAAGGCAATGGAGGGGCAGGAGAGGAAAATGCAAGCGAGAGGCAAGACATGGGAGAAAAAAGTAATACAGGGGCAGTAGATGAGAGGACAAGGCTGCACAGTGCAATCTGCAGCTGTAACTTCTCTCGTTCTATTGCCAGGGCCCGGCGGCGGGCTACCGTGGCGGCCAGCTCGTTCTCGGCTGTAGAGGGGCCGATAGATGAGAGAGAGAGAGAGAGAGAGAGAGGCGGAGGTGGGATGGATCTCATGTCTGCCTTGGTAATCAAGCTGCAGCAGGTAAGAGAAAAAAAAGGCAATAGAGCGGTGAGTGATGGAGAGAAAAAGGCAGGAGCGGCAATAAACGAGAGACAAAGGAAATAGAGGGGCAGTAAATGGGAGGGGGGGGGGGGGGGGGGGGGGGGGGGGGGAGGAGAGAGAGAGAGAGCCCAGTATGCATGCATATATGCATATATGTATACATGCATATATATTATTACGTATGTGTGTATGTGTATGGTATGTGTCGTAGAAGCGGAAAGCGTTGACAGGCAAGGCCACAGTGGAGAAGGAGAAGGACAACAATAGCGAGGTACGTACAGATGTGCACTTCCACACACAGCAACAGCGAGGTTACATACAGATGTGCACTTCACACAGCAATAGCGAGGTACATACAGATGTGCACTTCACACACAACAATAGCGAGGGACATACAGATGCACATCACACACAACAATAGCGAGAGGGACATACACATGCATATCACACACAACAATGGCGAGAGGGACATACAGATGTGCACTTCACACACAGCATTAGCGAGGGACATACACATGCACATCACACACGATAATAGCAAGGTATATGCACATGCACATCACACACAATAATAGCGAGGGACATACACATGCACATCACACACAACAATAGCGAGAGGGACATACACATGCACATCACACACAACAATAGCGAGAGGGACATACACATGCACATCACACACAACAATAGCGAGAGGGACATACACGTGCATATCACACACCGCTATAGCGAGGGACATACACATGCATATCACACACAGCAATAGCGAGGGACATACACATGCACATCACACACAACAATAGCAAGGTATATGCACATGCATATCACACACAACAATAGCGAGAGGTACATACAGATGCACATCACACACAATAATAGCGATATCACACACAACAAAAGCGAGAGGGACATACACATGCACATCACACACAACAATGTCGAGAGGTACATACAGATGCATATCACACACAACAATAGCGAGGGACATACAGATGCATCACACACAACAATAGCAAGG
>WBZZ01001635.1:15000-22453 GCA_019918135.1 Paulinella micropora
CGTTATTACTGTCGACATTCATTTTAGCCAACAAAAACCTATATAACATTTTTGACCTATATAAAAACTTCAACTTATTAATATTAATATTAATACTGATATAAAAACGTGACCGTTCAACCTATATGGGCTCGGAAAATTTAACCTATATTAAAACTCAGAAAGTTAACGTACATAAAAAAAGGAGTCGGTTTGACGTCTGTGGACGTCAAACTTTTTCATATACGTCAAACTTTTTATAAGTCTTAACTTCAGTTGACTTTTTCCGGCTATTTATATACTATGATACATATATATATATATATATATATATATATATATATATATATATATATTTATTTCTATATGAGGCGCCTCATACATATATAATATATATATATATATATATATATATATATATATATATATATATCAGTAGTATATCAGTAGTATTAATATATATACATACATATATATATATACATATATACTATACATATATATATATATAATATATATATATATATACTTCGATAGTATATATATATATATATATGTATATATATATATATTATCATATACTGATATATATATATATAGTATCAGTATTTATATATATATAGCATATGGTTATATATATATATATATTTCAGCTTGAGTTTTGAAAGTTTATTACTATGATATTAAGTTAATACTATCAATTTTCTTTGATTTTCAAGACTCCGACCGTCAGCGGCGCCGGGCGGTTTTACTTGAAGTTAACTTGACTGAGTTTTAAGTTTCTTCGACTCGAGTTTTGAGAGTCAAAAATATTATACTTAATAAATCATTGATATCATGATTGATCCGACATAGTAATACTATTACTATAATATTAACTTGAATGATATTATTAATAATACTACTACTTATTTATTACTACACTGATAATTTATTCATATTATATTATTCTTAATATTAATAATTACATCATAGTAGAAAAAAAATGAGCAAGGCCCCGGGCCATCCTCGGAGTCGCCCTTCCCTGTGGCACACATCCACGTATGTACGTGCCTCCAAGTTTACTCAATTGCAGTGAAACACATTCTCTTGCTCTACTGTGACCTCACCGTCCTTTCTCTCTTCATCCCTCCCTGTCTCCCTTTCTCTCTTCACCCCCCATCAAGTTACTACCGTGACTTACTTAATATTATTGCTGTTGACATTCAAGACAACAACAAAAATTAGTTTTTCATTTTTGTGTCAGATTTTCATTTTTGTGACAGTTTTTCATTTTTGTGACAAAAATTCAAATTTTCAAATTTAACGGTAACATTTCGCGAAAATTTACGATATTTTGCGGACGAATATAGCCGTTAATTTGAAAAATTCAAATTTTCACCCAAAATCAAAATTCCAACCAAAACTGAAATTCCAACCAAAACAGAAAAATCAATTTTTTTTGTTGTCTTGAATGTCAACAGCAATACTAAAGCAATACAATAAAGCTACGGCATGAAAGAGTGCTACCCTACGGGAGTCTCCTGTGGAGTCAGGTGACAAGTTCGGCTATATAGCTACTCTAATTCAACCAACCCTTCTCCTCAGTACCCGGACTTCTATTCTTGCTTACTTAACGGTTAGCCTGACGGTTGGTACATCTTCCTCTACTCAGTGACACGTAACAACGTGCTACTTTCCCCACATTCCATGCTCTGATAGTATCGCCCCCTCCGAGTCCCTAAACAGTTACTTCCCTTCTACCCTCAGCCTCCGTTACTGCTACAAAACTGCCTATTTCTGCGGCGGCCATCCCTCAAATTCGTTGGGTGGGAGTGATGGGGAAAAAGGGACCGGCAAGGTGCTACTTCGTGGCAGAGGGGATCCCGGTGGAGCTGCTTCTTGGCTTCGTGGCAGAGGGGATCCCGTTGCGGCTTGGGAACTAGACGACGAAGGAGTTGGCTGGACCAAGGGTGCGAGTGACTCCGATGGGGGAAAAGGGGCCGCCGGCAAGGTCTCTCTCTCTCTCTCAGAGTCTCTCTCTTCTTTCTTTCTTTCTTTGAAAGTTCTTTCTTTCTTTCTTTCTTCTTTGTTTTCGTTCTTCTTTCTTTCTTTTCTCTCTTTTCTCTCTTTTCCGAGGCTTTCTTTTCTTTCTTTTCTTTCTTTTCTTTCTTTTCTTTTTTTCTTTCTTTCTTTCTTTCTTTCTTTCTGCTAACCATTACTACTACTGCTAACCCTTACTACTGCTACTAGTACTACTACTACTACTACTACTACTACTACTACTACTAATACTACTAGTACTAGGTCTAATATATCTATCGATCAATCAATCCACCAATCAATCAATCAATCAATCAATGATCCATCAATCCATCAATCCATCAATCCATTAATCAATCGATCAATCAATCCACCAATCAATCAATCAATACCCAAGGCAGCAACCAGGCCTATCCCCGTACCCATATTTATGGTCTCAAGTCGGCAGTTTTACAAGAGAGAGCTAATGCAAAACGTGATCGTTTTGGTCCAGAAGGCATCAAGTGGCAACTTGAAATATTTACGGTCTCAGTTCGGCAGTTTTACATGAGAGAGCTCATGCAAAGCTTGATCGTATCGGTTGCAGGCAGCAAGTGGCAACTTGAAGTATTCACGGTCATAAAGTGGCAGTTTTTACGCGAGGGCACTCGTGAAAAATCTTTTTGGGGCCGACGAGGCCGAATGGAGGATAATATGGAATCAATGGATTTTAATCAAGTGTAAATGGAATTATCAATGACTAACTTAGTAACCGGTGGGTATTCTAGACTCACACTAGGTGGGGGGGACGATGAGTGAATTAAGGGTAACACGGGCTGTGCAATTTTGTCCGAGGGAAAGGGTCCAGTCACAGACCATCACTCGAGATAATTTTCACATTTTATCCCGGTTTGGTTCGGCTGGTCTTAACTCGACTTCTCGCGCACTCCACCCTGACGCCGAGGCGGCACGCTCGAGGGGGAGGGGATTATGCCGGCCCACCCGGTATATAATGGCATTATCAGGCTCTATGTTCCGGTCTGTCGGTTATCCTTGGCTTGGAGAGTACGGAGTCACTTCTACATTAGGTATTCCTCATTCTTCATGTGTCGTTAGATAGGCGTTATATTATCAACTATTGAGTCACTCTATCATAACTTATCATCATACCGTCATGCTCATGAGTCCGACCTCAGTTCGAGTCAATTATGAAAGTGCTTCAAGCAGGTTCAACTACGGCCGGGGACCCGAGTCGCAGAGTGTCAGGCAGCCGGGGGCCGTGCTCGCCCCCCGGCCCCGGTCTGCCAAGGTTTCAAGTTGATGTTTGAGTTCAAGTTACACGGTCAAGAGTTGGTGCGGATTTTTTCAACTTGGGCCCGGCGGCCGTACTACAATCATCTGAAAGTTGAGTAGTGCCGAGAAGTGACCGTGCCGGTGATACTAATGACTGATCGGGTTGAATGAGAGGCACGGTGAAGTCTTTAAGTGCCACCGTCACGTTCGGCGGCGGCGCGGCCGCGTTCAACTTATACTGACTACCGGGGCCCGGCGAACTGATGAGATCACTGATTCAAGCCCGCTCAGTTATTCAACTGATCGGATCATACTCATCATAGTAAATAATAGTGACAATAAATATTGTGGTGGCAATCGGTGGCATTGATAGTAGTACTGACATCATCATCATCTTAATTTCAAGTTTTCCTGGCACTGTAGCTCAACGAAAAGTAAGCGTTCATCATCATACTGGCACTGTTTCAGTGGACTCCACAAACTCAAGTTCAACCCGGGACGTCCTTGAATGATCCAGTCGGCAGTCAGTTTAGTAAGTTAATAAACAAACACTTTTAATGAATAAATTACTGATCATAGTATTGTTAGTACTGCCAGTCCGAGTCGGGACCCCACCGCTGTCACTAATTTGGCGTCGACAACACTCACACTTGAAAGTCAGTTGGGCAGGCAGGCACTGGCCAGTGCCAGGTTGCAGGCTCCACCCTGCTAATATGGGTGGCGGAACTGTAGATCATAGGCGATAGCGCTCTCACCTCGTTGAGCGGACTGCATTGTATCAGCGAACTGAGAGCGCTGTAAGTGCTACTTCTATCATAGGACGGTTGCGCACAGTTGTGCAGCCCTGGCTGGGTCACGAGGGTTATCATCGGAGATCATCAACTTATCCGTCCACTGTGCTCAAGTGCATCATCAATAAACATAAAAGAACAATAATTTAAAGTTGTAATATGGTTTAGAAACAGGTGATTGTAGTTCACCAATCTTGACGAAAACACTCCGCGTTTTTGTCTTTGTCTTTCGTAGTTCTGTCTATCGGGCTCAACCACACCTCACAGCGTGTGCTCCCGTAGCAATCACTCGGAGTGAACATCACTCCATAACAAGGGTGTGTACTGTACCAATCGCGACAGGATTGTTGGCATTGGTCCAACGTTCTATCGTTGGTGAGGACATAGTCAGAGTCTTGCTGGTAAGAATTTCCATATCCGCGGCAGAAAGTGTCCTTCCCCAGGCTCTTGAAGCGGGTTTCGGCTGGGCATTTCTTGCGGTCGGTGACGCAGCCCTTTCCCTCAGCCTTGCAGTTACTGCCTTTGCGATCCACACATCGGTACCCTGATGGGTAGAATGAGATCCAGCCGCAGTCGCTCCGTGTGCATTCATTGCAGGTGCGCAGAGCGTTGCAAGAGTCCCAAGACGAAGATCCAGACCCACCTACACCTTTATCAGATCTAGATCTCTTATCCTTGCCATCATCCTTGCCATCGGAACAAGGAAAGAATTCGCAGTGATTATCAGGATCACGGCCAACGTAGGAGCCATCAGAGCAAAGCTGGTAGTCTGCTGGAAAGGCTGTCGGACAGACGTATCCCGCCGAAGCGGTCGAGAGCATTGAAGACATCAGCATGGATGAGACGAGCATGTTTGTATTGCTTGAGAAAACAGGATTCTTTTTACGAGGTCGGTCTGGTGAATCCAATCAAAAACTCCCCATATTTTGTGTCTGGCTGTGGTTTGTGGAGTGGAGTTTTGAAATATTCCGCGAACTTGACCATGAATCCTCTGGAACAAATCGGCCCTTGCTCAGTGAAGTGACATTTAAAGGAGCTCAAAGTCACAAACACTGTTCCGTTCCCAGTCGCTCATGTCTTGTTCCCTCTGCATGTCATGATCCCGCATGCTTCCACTCACTCGCATTAGCATGGTGTGACTGCACGTCCATGTTAGAGAATGTGTGTGTGTGACTTGTGTGTGTCTGTGTGTCTGTGTGTCTGTGTGTGTGTGTGTGTTTGTGTGTGTGTGTGTGTCTGTCTGTCTGTCTGTCTGTCTGTCTGTGTGTGTGTGTGTGTCAGAAGTCTGTGTCTGTGTGTGCGTGTACATACATACATGCATATGTACATATATACATACATATATTCATGCATGTAAGTACTCATGTATACATACATATATACATATGTATATACATACATGCGCACGTACATACATACGTACTGTACATACATATGTATGTACATACATACATACATACATACATACATACATACATACATACATATGTACATACATACATACATACATATGTACATACGTACATACATACATTCATACATATGTACATAAATATTTTTAAAAATATTATCGATAGGCCTGATAAAACAAAATGCCATTTTTGTCCTAGTGGGATAATCTATTGCCTTTTTGTCCCGTATCCGCGCAGGTAAAAGTGGCATTCGTGATATGCATCCACAACTAGGGTAATACCCGCCTGTGGTGCCACCAGCCGGGTTTTCGCATTTTTTGTGGTCACCGGTGCCACCGGTGGTTTTTGTGGTGGGCGGTGGCACCGGACCCGTCCCACAAGTGCGGGTTTTCTGAAAAATAGTAGATAAAAGTAACGGTTTCAGCGTAAAAGTTTTTGACAAGCAAGCACCGTGCTAAGTACGGTGCTAGCTTGGGCTCGTGGAGTGTGTGTACTCTCACACACACCACTCACCACAGGGATCAGGGGCGTGGCTACACCTGGCCCATGGCTACCCCGACGCTGGCTACACCTGGCACATGGCTACCCCGACGATGGATACGACCCCCCTACCTTGGCTACCCCGACGATGGATACGACCCCCCCTACCCTGGCTATCCCGACGATGGATACGACCCCCCCCTACCCTGGCTACCCCGGCACTGGATACGACCCCCCCTACCCTGGCTACCCCGGCACTGGATACGACCCCCCTACCCTGGCTACCTCGATGATGGATACCCCCCCCCCCCCCTACTATGGCTACCCCGACGATTGATACACCCCCCCCCCCTACCCTGGCTACACCTGTTACACCCCTGTGTCGCGTAACGGTCGTGGTTCGAAACCGGCCTTGACCAGAGAGTGGTACTCTATAGATGTTAGGGGCCGCGTTCGAGCCACCTGAAAAAAAAAGGCAGGGGTGCCACCCACCTACTACCCTAATGACCAAACCAGTGTACACTTGTCTGGTCACTGGGGTGGTAGGTGGGTGGCCCCCCCCTCTTGCTCCTCCCACCTGTTTTTTTGTGGGTGGTTCGAATTTGCCCTTACCCATAGATAACACTCTATAGATCCCTGTCGGGCACGTTCGAGCCACCGATTTCTTTCACGGAAAACTTCCCGGGAAAATGAGTGGTTCGAATCTGGCCTTACCTGGAAAGTACATGCTATAGATCCCTGGTGGGCACGTTCGAACCACCGATTTTTTTCACGGAAAACTTCCCGGGAAAATGAGTGGTTCGAATCTGGCCTTACCTGGAAAGTACAGGCTATAGATCCATGGTGGGCGCGTTCGAGCCACACCTCCAAAAAACACGCAGAAGTGGCACAAGAGAGGGCAGGGGAGGGCAGGGGAGGGGGGAGGCCCACCACCTACCACCCCAGTGACCAGCCAAGTGCACCAGTGCGGCACTGGTTTGGTCACCGGGGTGGTAGGTGGGTGGCTCTCCCCCCCCCCCTGTTCCTCCCGCCTGTTTTTTAGTGGGGTGGTTCGGATTTGCCCTTGACCATAGATAGCACTCTATAGATCCCTGTCGGGCACGTTCGAGCCACTGTTTTTTTTCGCGGAAAATTTTCCGGGAAAACGAGTGGTTCGAATCTGGCCTTACCTGGAAAGTACTCTCTATAGATCCCTGTCGGGCACGTTCGAGCCACACCTGAAAAAAAGAGGTGGGGGGGGTGGCCACCAGTGACCAGCCAAGTGCAGCAGTGTGGCACTGGTTTGGCCACCGGGGTAGTAGGTGGGTGGCACCCCCCTGTTCTTCTCACCTGTTTTTAGCGGGGTTGTTCGAATTTGCCCTTGACCATAGATAGCACTCTATAGATCCCTGGCGGGCACGTTTGTGCCACGGATGCCGGCGCGCGCTTCCGTGGGGAGAGCCGCGTCTTTGGCGCGCGCTTTTGAATCTGGTGGTTCGTTTTTGACCTTGACCAAGC
>WBZZ01001636.1:32500-35000 GCA_019918135.1 Paulinella micropora
GTCTCAGCCGTGGTGTGTCAGTCAGTCGACTATTACTCTGAGGGACGTTCTCCGCCCCTGTTATTTCTGATGTAACTTGAAAGTCGTTCAGTCAGACTTGATCAGTTTCAAAGAGTGGCCGCAAGACTTACAGTATTAGTATGAATCTGCCGCTAACTCTGCCGTGTTTCCTCGTCAGTTTCGTAGGCAGCAGTCAATCAGTACTAATTTTGGGATCAATAAAAACTATCAGCAGTAGTTGCAGCAGTAGTTACTAAGTTGCAGTAATAGCAGTAGTCACCTAGTGGCAGTAGCAGCAGTAGTAGTATTAGCAGTAGGAGTAGTAGTAGTTGTAGTAGTCATCATCATGAGTCTCTTCAAGGCTGCTCAGTTCCCACTCAGTTATACGAGTGGTACGCCGACTGTACTTTATTATTAATCATAGTATTTAAACTTGTGATAGTGCTTGCGCCGGACGGTAATATTAATACTATTAATAGTACTGGGCCGAACAATCAAGCCGAAAAAAAATCATAGTTTTTTAGCCTCTCAATACTTCATTAATCAAATTATACTTGAAATACAGTAACTTCGGGCCAATCTTGAATACTATTATTAATAGTTCAACCAGAATTAACGTCGGTAGGTTAACGGCTATTGACTAGTAGTTTGCAACTCAACTTGAAGCAGGCACTCGGCCAGCACCTCAGGCCCGGGCCTGGGGCGGCATAGAATTAAGGGGGAGCCGACGCCGGTTGGATGGTGAAAGTTAATTACGTTTACTGTTAGTCACGTGGCACTTTGAATTACTCAAGTTTGGAAATCAAGTTGAGGCAGTGCCGGGCCCTGAGAGTACAATATCCGGCACTAGTAAGTTTTATTAGTGATCATAGTCACGGTAGTAGCTGAGTATGATAGTCAGATAACCCGGTGACTTGTTCTACTACGTGACTACGATCAATAAGTGTAACGGACGTAACGGAATCATGATTTATTGGCATCATATATATATGAGTCCAGAACTGATCAAGTTGGACTGGCAAGAATAACTTGAATGAGTCATTGTCGGAGTAATAGTTACAGTTACTACGTGACGACTGCCGGCGCGCCGGGCATTTTATTCAGCCTTTTCGTTACTGCCTCCGAGAGCCTTACGGTTGTCAGTTCTGCTATGTTCAGGCTTGCTGATTAAAGTGTGTCGATTGGGCATCGCGACTTCTAACGGAATCTGAGAGTCTCAGCAAACCCGGGAGTGTATTAATATTAAGACACTAGGTCCGTGAGTGATCCGGTCACGTAATTACCCTATCAACGGTGAAGTCCGACCGAAATGTCATGCAGACTCCTGGAGAATCTGACGGGCCTTTCAAAAACAGTGAAAAGTCAACGGTAGTGAGATTGCGGGTCGGTCGTTAAAGTGCGCAGTCTGATATCGGGAGTCACGAAGAAGACTTGATCTTATTAATACTAATTGCTGTTCGTTAGGATGACCCGTGACTCAGGGATTCCGAAGCCAGTGTGAAAAAGCGAATGTAAGCGAGACACTACAGTCGAAAAACCAAGAAACCATTGCAAATCTTGAGTCTGTGATGCCACGGTCAGATTCGATTATCAAGCATGTCTCACGTCTCATCACTTGAGAATTTTCACCGAAATGGAGAAAACCCCGGCTCGCAACTTCTTCTTAACGACAACCGGCACTCGGGGCGTCTCCCTCCTACCGGCTTGCGACTTCCCACGAAGAAGAATTTAACAATACTGAAACAATTCCCGCCAGTCTAACTGACGACGTCACACAAAAGATGTACCTCTAGAAATTGACCCACGAAACGTCCTGAGGCGCCTCCTGATATGAGTAAAAGTGGTAATGGTAAAAAGCTGGTGCCACCAGTACCAGGAAAGGTACTCTAATTGACTGTATGAACAACTAATAATACTACTAACAGTAACGACTACTGCTAACGTATAATTGAGCAATAATGACATAACTGAGGAGGAAGGGTCTAATTACTTGTCCATTGACTACTGCTCTTACATAACGTCTTAAGGTGTAGTTTCATATTAATCATTACTGGCTGAATACCAGAGCGGTATGAACCTGGAGAGCCCTGTAGCCAAAGCCGAACCAATCAAACCTCGTGATCACACATCTTGCAGTGTCACACATCTTCAATACCATATTACTTACTCTTCTCACTCATGCCTAAACGAGCGGGAATGTTCTTAAAGTGTTGGCATGGAAAGATATGATAGACAGGGATACATCGTGGATAAAATAGATTGAAAGAAAGATCGATCGGTGGATGGCTGTTTGCATCTACTAGATAGAGTAGAGAGATTGGCTGATGAACCACCATCTCTGTCTTGTTCACGATAGTTTCACCAACTACTGCATGTCTCAAGGTAAAGTGTACAAGGTGAACATCAGAGCGGTGTAGCAAAATATAACAACAACAACAACAAAAACAACAACAACAACAACAACAATAACAATAACAATAATAATAATAATAATAATAAT
>WBZZ01001636.1:60000-62500 GCA_019918135.1 Paulinella micropora
GGCCAACCACGTAGCCGCACTGCTGCTTCTCAATCTTGTTCATCTGCCTGCACAACATTGCCCTCTTCATCCACCTCCCGCCAAACTTCCCTCAGCACCTCATTCTCACCCCCACCTACCACGCTACCTCCGTCTTCCCCGCCACCAGTGCCACCAGCCGTTACGCGGAGTTTCAGCACCATGCGTCAGGCCGCGGAGGGCGCGAGGACAGAGTCTGTGCACCTGAGCAAGCGCTCGCTGCGCATCAAGGACCAACACCAGCACAGCATTGAACACTTACCTGCAGCACAAGCGCCGGAGCATCGGAGAACAGAATAGATACATAGATTGAGAATCATTATCCTATATTCTTGTTATTTTTGTTGTCATAATTGTGTTCCTCACCCACAGGCGGGAAAACACAGAAATGGTTTGAGCAACACCGAGAGTGACAAAGAAGAAAGGGGAAAAAAAAAGGAGAGACGACACGACAGAGAGACGCCATGACAGACGTGGCAGGGACCAGCACCAGCATAACCACCTTTCAAACAAACAAGTGACTAACTTTTGCAGAGACAGTTTTCAAATAAGCTATGATGACAGCCAGCTTTCGAACACGCTACTATGAATAAGCTACTGTACTATGTACAGCCAGCTTTCAATCACGCTTCAATGCAGAGCCAGCTTTCAAACAAGCTATTATGCATAACCAGCTTTCAAACAAGCGATCATGCAAGCAGAATCAGTTGCCAACGACAGAAAATCGGCTGCTTAATGAAGTTTTTATTTATGTATAATCTGACCACGTAGCAAAGTAAACTCACACAATAGACCACGTGGACAGGGAAAAGTGGGCACGGAGAAAGAGTTTTTCCAAGAAATTACAGGCTAGTGGCGACTGTACTCACAATGATTCACACTTCGAATTCGAACTGAAAGGTCATATAATAATCTACAACCGCGTCCAGAACAATGGCTCACTGGCTCTTTGCAGAACACACATTGACGAATGTTTTTTTTACGCAAGCACTGTTTTAATATAATATTAATATTAATATACGGTAATTCTTTCCACTCATAGAGCTGAGTGGGAAGCAGAAGAGATAAAATGGAAGAGGTATTGTATTAAGAGATACAGAAAGAGAAAACATGAAGTGTTTTCATCAATGTTACAATATCTTTCCACTAGACATGGTTTCAATCAATTTTTGGTCCATTTGGTTTCCTTTTCCTTTCTAAATTTATTACAAAAATATTAATATATATTTTTACGCCAACAACTGAAATACGTAGGAAGACAGAATGAGGTATCGCCTCATCCATTTCTAATCTGTCTCTCCGTGACTTATTTCTAGGTAACATTTGAGTCTGCCGCTAATAAAAACACAAGTTTACGGGGTATGGAAACTTTCCTCGTTCCTAAGAAAATTCTGGCGTGACAGTATCCAAACTCACAGCTTAAAGCCACAAATGTGGATTGCCGGGTTAAGGGCTAATAAATTTCGTCTCAAGATTACCTGTAACGGTTGTAAAAGAATAAACATATTACTAACAATAACCTTTGATTTGCTGATAGCTTTTCAATCAATTCAATTCCTGTCACATGAAATAGCATTATTTCAATTTCAGTTCTGATGGCAACCCTAGGAGGGGGAGGAGGAAGGGGAAAAGGGTCTTGGAAAAGGACTTGTGATCCTTGGACGTTTCCCAAAACGAACGGTCGCATCACAGTGTGTTTCAATGAATATTTTGCTGACCGATTTCCCCAAACTTCCGGAAATTTCGATGAATATTTTGCACGAAACTTTCCGAAAATTGAAGATTAGACTGAATCACGTTATGCGCCGCGGCAGATGTAAAAAAACACTGTCTAATGCCTGCTGCTTTTGTCGAACTTGCAACACTAGAAACACCAGCAGAACTTATTGAAGACCATAATTTATTCAATGATCAATGTACACAGTAAGTTTAGCAAAGATACGACATAATTCAGGAATACAAGGGTGGCGGAGAAAAGTCCCTTTAAGTTTGTTGCCCATCTAAAATATAAAGACTTTCGGTCAAGTTGCGGGTAATGCAGGCAATGCAAAGAAATTTGAATAACAACGTTGGGGTATCGGAGATGGGAAGGAGGCAGACAGGGCTTCTTGAGGGTACGGCGGTAACAGCTGAAGTGAAAACCTGTCTCAAGGATCATCCAGTCCATGTTGCCTTCAGCATAAGGCCATATGTCCCGTTTTCTCTCGCGGCCCACAGTGTCTACGGTAGATGCGCTGACATCTCGCAATAATCTGATGTTGCACAATTAGGCAGCCTTCCTATGAGCCTCTTCGCCCTGTTTAGTGTCCAATGGCATGGTGCGATCGCACCAGACGCACTTGTAGTACTTGCCAGGAACCTTGATACTTTGCTTGCCACACACGCACCTGACAATGTAGAATGACATCCAAAGCAAATCGTTCGGAATCAGACATCTGACTAGCTCTTTCGATGCTAATATTGTCAACACGAGATCTGACAG
>WBZZ01001638.1:0-37500 GCA_019918135.1 Paulinella micropora
TCAATTTATTTTTTCCTATGTTTGAGAGTAAGCGAGAAATCTGGCGATTAGCCAGATAGAAGCGCAACTCTCAAATATCTATGGGTCTTCTAACCAAGTAAAAGCATACTGAATAGTTATAGTCTGATTTGTAGTAGCCTGTGCTGTTATAGTTAGCCTTTCGCTTGGCAACATATCATCTAAATCATAATCATTAAAATCAATGCTTTGAGCATCATTCGTATTAACAAATACAACGGCAATGGTATTTCCACCAGCAATAGTTGCGGTAGTATCAAATGAAACCAGACTTGTATTAGTATTGTTTCAGCATAGACAGCACCAGTAAGGGTAGCATTTTTTTTATTACTTTAATGATTACACCAGATTTACCATCTGTATTTAAGACATTTAGCCGTCTAGGATACACTATACTATAATTAGCAATAGTGTTTCCAATAATATTAGTATTATTTCTCATAGTAAAAGCATGAGTTGCTACATTCGTCGTATTTGCTGTTCTTTCATAAATAAATGGAATACCTCTTATGATTTCAGTTCCTTCAATAAAGCATCCAACACTGGCAATTCTAAGATTTTGGATTTGCGGATTAGCACCAACTGCTATAGAAGCCAAGAATGGTAAAGTAGTATTATTAAGAGAAGGAGCAGTTTTGCTGTTAGCATATCGTATAGCATGGACTATTTGAAATATCCCCGTGTTCGGATTTTCAATATAAAATGATATCTGCCCAAAACCTAAGTATTGGTATTGAATCTGAAATACATTACCCTTACTAAAATCAATGGCTGGTAAGTAATCGCTTCCATCTGCTTAATCTACATTCCATTGACTTTGTTTAACATCGGTAATGACATTGGAGTTGTTTAATTGGTATATTTTCATTACACCATTTTCTCTTGAGAAGAAAAATCCGTCCGTTAAGAAGGAATCACCAATACCTACATAAGATGAATATCCGCCTGCTTCATTTGTATTCCACAAAGCAGTAAATCTGACACATACACCCATACCAGCACGATATTTAATTTTCTTTTTTGTTTCAATGAATAATCTTGAACCTCCAACTGCCTGTGTTGTTAGATATGCCATAGCACTCTTTTGCTCTAATGTAGCATTAGTAGTGCTTGTGTTCCACTTAGAGGTATTTACATTATACATAAATGTTTCTTGTATAATCGGCGTGTATTGTGATGTTGCTAATTCACCAAATGCTGTTTTTTCAACATTAGTCTCAAGATAACCATCATGCCCGACTTTTACATTTACGAAATCTCCGTCTGGATTTTGTGCGATTAAGTTTCTCTGGTGAGACATTTGAGAATTGCGCTCTCGTTTCACTCCCGCTTATTCTCAAAAGTCGTTTATTCCTATATTATACGAGAAAAAAATATTAAATCTATTAATTTTTCACGATGTTTATGAGCAAGCGAAAATGAGCGTAGCGAATGAAAGCGATGCTCATAAATATCAACTCATAAGGATTTCAACTCCTTTAACAAGCACACTACGTTGAAGAATGGCGAATGTGTAATGGTTAAGATTAGTTACGCCAGCACCACTCGCATTATTACTTGTAGTTGAAACGAATTCAATATCGCCTCTCAGTGTCTAGGCTTAAACCGCTCACCTCATAGCAGTCTGTGTCCTTATCGCACAGCGGGCGGTTATTGTCCCAAGTATCTACGTGGAACCAGTTGTAATGATAAACATCGCTGTTTAGGATAGCACGTCCTTTCAACTCATTCTTCAAAATCATATAGTCTTCATTCTCAGAAGTGTCAATGTCAAATTGTTGAAGACGAGAGCCGTCAAGGGTTGTATAATAAGAAATAATTTTAGCATCCGCCCTGTTGTCATTATCAAAAGAAGTATTAGCACTCTCAGTGAAATGAAAGGCAGAAGTATAAATACGACGAATTTTTTCACCCTGCGAGCGGTTCATCTTAATAACATAGTTCTGTTGGTTTGTTTGAAGACTTTGCTTCCAAGCGATAGGATACTCAATATTAAATGGAAAGCCTTCACCCGCAATCTTTTGCTTGACACCGAGGATGACATTCGGGTCAGTCTCAACAGCAAGGAATAGATTTAGGTTAGAGACGATAGCACCAGAGGTTGTAGCTGCAGCACCAGCAGAGATAGCACTCGCATCAGTACCATAGAATGAAGAGCGGTTGGTTTCAGCCCACACAATCCGCATATCCAAAATTTCATTAAATCCGATAGTCTTATCAAGTTCAAAAATAGTACCAAACAGCATACCCAAAGGAAACTTAACATTAATAACAGGGTGGGAAAATTGCCAGTTCCGCCTTCAAAATACTTAGCCTCCTCGAAAGGAACATTTACCAAACTATAATTTCCAGCAGTGCTATCAGCGAGAGCGGTATCATCGTGGCGACGGGCATTAACAAGAGGCACTTTGTAGTTTGCTTGAACTGCAACCTTAAGACCTGCTACATCTGCTGCATCAGTAATTGCCTTTCTTTCTGCTACGGTTCCAATGTCAACTTTTCCCGCATTACACTTTTGAAGCATAGCACCGCTAGCCACACCAGCACCATGATTTTCAAGTGCCATAAATTTTTCATATTTAATCTCGGGTTTCCAAATCATCTTAGTGTAATTACCCACATGTTGAAGATTACACAGATACTGCCCGCTTCGGCTTCGCAATTCAATAGTTTTAATCATAGACAGACAATCCATATAGATACGATTGTAGCGACGACCAGCACCAGGGGCAGACGGAGTGTAAGTAAATCGCAACACACTCCTCGCAAGGTTCAAAGGACGAGTAGGAATTTCAAATGTGTTTTCCATACCACCAGCAGTAGTAAGTGCGACAGGTTGCGAGCCTTCACGAGTGGTAAGTTTAGTTAATTCATACTTACCAGTGAGCAGTTCCTTAGTCTGATGGACTAGTTCTCCTCCGTATTGGACAGGCATTTTTTGTTTTGTTTTTGAAGTAGTGTAAATTAACTAATTCACGAGAATATATTTATAGAAAAAAATAAATAATTAAAATAAATATCAATCACTTGGATTTCAACAAATTGAAAAATGAATTAAATAAACTAAAATAATTAGTTTCACGATAAACCAATAAAGTCATAACGATACCCAAACCATTAAGATTAATTGCTTGGTCATTTTCGTCTGTCAAGTAAAACCTGAATACGTTGTTTGAATTAGTGGACAATGTTTTTCCGTATTCACTACCAGAGCCGTCATAAATGACAGAACCGAAAGGAATTTCGTTGGCTGTGTATATTTCTTGAAGCACGTGATTATCTCCTTCATTCACTAAATCCGATTGAAGGTATAAAGTTTTTTCGCCAGTTAGAATAATTACATTCGGCGATTTAATAGTATTATTGGCGAAGAAATATGTGCTGTTTCTATCAAAACCCATAACCTCGTGGATGCGGGTCTCACCATCAAATATAAACCGCGGTTGAATTCCCTTATTCTCTGACACACTGAATGTTAATTTGCCGTCCTCTGGTTCTATGTTGGTATTATTACTGGATACCACATAAGTATAATTATTCGGACTTTCTGTCGTCAGTACCTCCGACAACTTATTTTTTAAATTGTTCATTGTGTAGTTTCCCTCAGGTATCGCAATTAAAGCCTCATACCCGTCTTCGCTAAGAGTAGAAGTATTATATGGTGAAGCCACAGAGTAATACGATTTCGGCACATAAATATGAAGAATTTTACAGTGTGTGGGGGAATCTAGTGATTTTAAGTTTATTTCGTGTGTAAAGTCCGAGTCTGTGCCAGTTATCCTATTTTTACTATGTATGTAGTAAATTCCAGAGCTTCTACCACCTTTATAGTCCATGATATTCGTAAATCCACACTCTCGTTGCTACCGCAACTCTCGTGTGTTTTACAAATATCGCTTTTTCTTTTTTATAAAATATTATTCTTTTATGAGCAAGCGAAAATGAGCGTAGCGAATGAAAGCGATGCTCATAAAAAGGTGTCAAAGCCATACCCATTCTGTGCTTTTAATTTCTCCGCTTCTTCTTCTTTTAAGTCTGTATAGCCACTGGCGAATTTAAATCGCACTCCTTTCGCCCGCTCCATTAAAAAGCGCATAGCAAACCATCCGCATGTGTCGCTTGTATCAGATTGCTGTTTTACTTGATTAACCTTCATTAACAAATAACTATCGGGGTTGCTTTTATCTATTAGTTGTTTCATTTGTTGTTGAAAGTCTTCCGTTGGTTGGTAAAGCGCTAAAGGGTCATACACTTCAACACTCCTGTCTTTATCTAGACTTATCCATACTGCCATCCAGTGCTGTCCTTTTTTGTTGCTAGGGTCTGTATTCATAATAAATCCGTATCGCTTTCTGCTTCCTGGCTTCAACTTGTAGATTTCATCGCTCGCTATCGCTCCGAGATACCATCCATATTTTTCATTATGTCATCTATTTCATTAGTCATTAAACCGCGACCCTCTCCTTGTAATGGGACTTGCTCTGGCTGTGGCTTTGGCTCTGGCTCTGGTTGCTGTTGCTCTTGCTCTGTCTCTGGTTGCTGTGGCTGTGGCTCTAATGGGGGGGGGGGGTATGGTTGTCTCCGCTACACTAGGTGGTAGTTGTTGTGGCATTCCCTCGTCAATATTCAAATCATTTGAAACTTGTTTATCTGCATTTGGGTCTATAGTCATTTTGTTCGTTAGAGTATTTACAAAATCATGTTTGTTCATTGTGTGTTTCCAATCTTTGCGGGCTAAATATTTTTTAATTATTTTTATTGAAAATACCCTATCAATTAATTCTTCTAATGTCTTCGCTCCATTCCCTTTTTGTTTAACATCTCCAACATTTTGGAGATACCCCATAAACTCTTCATATCTAGCATAATCCGCTACTTTTCTTTTTACGTTTTCCTTTTCATTTCCAACATCAATATTAAACCTTTTAATCATGTCAATAATCCACTTTGAAGTGTCTTTGTAATTTAATTTTTTATGTCCATCACTATCTAGTCTCTTTTTTAAAGCCTGTGCTAACTCTTTTATAGTAATGTTTGGGTGATAAGTTTTTGAAAATGCAGAGATTAAAAATTGATTAATTTGTAAATGTTCAAAATGCTTACCCTTTTCTTCTGCTTTCTTTTCTTCCTTTTCAAGTTTTTCTTTATATTCTTCTGCTAACTTTTTCTGTTCCTCTAAAGATGTCGCTGTGGCTATAGCCGTCTGAATATCTTGGCTGGCTTTTTGTAAGTCTTTACGACTCATCTTTTTTATGAACTTATCTGTACATCCTGCTAATTTCAGTGTTTCAATATCTTTCTGCTTTTGCTTTTTTTCTTCCTCATATTGCTCTTTCGTTTTCAATGGTGCTTCATCTCCTAAATTAGGTAATGGAGGTGCTTGTGGTGGTGCTTGTGGTTGTCCCTGTTGTGGTTGTCCCTGTTGTGGCGGGGCTTGTGGCTGTCCATATTGCGGTGGTATAATATATTGATATTGCGGTGGCGGTGGTAATGCTTGTATTCTATTTTTTCTGTCTTCTTCATATTTTACATCTTCTATGAGTTTTTGCTCCCTTCTTAGTTCTCTGTCTTTTTGTTCTTGTCGTTCCTTGATATCGGATAGTTCATTGCGGTGTATCCTTGCTAACTCATCCTGCCTTTCCTTAGCATCTGCTATGTCTTTTCTTTCTTGCCTCTTTTTCTCCTCTTCCAGGTCATTCCGTGCTGTCTTTTCTTTTTTCTCTATTGCTTCAATACCTTCGTATTTCTCCTTTCTGAGTTTGTCTAAGTGGTCATTAATGGCTGTTCTCGTATTTTGTTCAATCTCTGACAGGCTCTGGACTTTCCTTAAATCCTCCTTCTTTTCTTTTTTCTTTGCTTTTGGTCTGTTTAAGTATTTCATAAAAAGTTTAACGATTTGAAGTGTGCTCATATCATTTGTTTTTTTACCGAAATTAAGATAATATTTTTACCATTCTGGATAATATACTGCCTCCCGCTCTTATTTCTATAAACACGCGGTGGACGGGCTTTTCTCTTTTTCACCTTCTTAGTCTTAGCAACCATTATATACAAACAAAAAATATTTCCTCATAATTTCAAAAACAAATATCATCTTTTAGAATTTATGGGCGCCTCGTCCGCTCTGCTTACCATATCCAAGTTTCGCAGCGGTAGACCCGATACGAGACGCATATGGAACCCCGACATCACCAAGGGCATTCGCGGTCTTTGAAATAATCTTGTTATCACGAAGAAATTTATTCACTGCCATTGCCGTCTTACCAACCTTCGCCCAGTTAATTTTACCGCCTGCTTGTCCCTTGCGCCCTTGCTTCTTCTTTCGTCCAGTTTTCTTTTTGCCTCCAGCCATATTGGTGCTTGAGTTAATTGTTCGTTTGCCGATTGTTGGAATGACTTCAACACGAGTCGTTTTTACTACCATAAAAGATAGATGAATATATAATACAGAAAAAAATAATTATTTTTGATAAATATCATTATCGCATGCGAAAGTTAAAGTTTTTGCGTAATTCATCATCAACACTTGAGACATAAAGAAAATTAAATCGTTCCTTTGTGCTGTCGTGATACTTTTGAAGAAAGTAATCAAAATCAAAAGATAGGTCTGAATGTTTATACACGAGTTCCATTTTGTCCTGAGACTGGCCTGGAAAGATTAATAAATAATCTAATTGCTTAATGGCTTCTGGTCGTAGGTCGTTCAAATACTGACTTGACATAATCACCTTTGATTTATAGTGTCTGTTCTTTTTTAACAAATCACTTACGGACTTGTCTCTTAATCCACTTCCTAAATCATCCAAAACAAAAACAACCTCTGGCGAAATATACTTGCTTGGTCGTTCTTTTGGTGCCTCCTTTATCTGTTTCTTTTCTTTTCCAAAGTATAAAAATTGTGGTTTCTCTATTTCCTCTTCATCTTTGATTTCTCCTTCGTGTTGCTTGTCCTGTCTGTTCAGTTTGTCAAGTTCATAGTCTATCACATTAGCACCATCTGATTTAAGAAAGGTATATATAGCCATTGGGTTTCCCCTGCTCTTAAAGTGTTTCACCATTGCTTTATAAATGTAGTCCTTGTGAATCGTTGAAGCAATAATGACAATACGGGTTTTTCTGTCTGTAGTCCGTTTCAGTATTTCAAAGAGCGCTGTCGTTTTCCCGCTCTTCTTACGGGCTAGCAAAAATATATTTGCGTAAGGTTCGTTAAATAATTTATAGCCCTTGGCTTTTTTATTTCCATCGCCCTCTTGTTTTACTGGCTTCACCTTAATGCTATTAATTTTTTGCATCCTATACTCTAAGCGAGAAACTCTAAACACACAACAATTCTTCCCGCTAAATTTCCTGTATCAATATTTCCGCTGTCGGTTTCAAGGACTTTAAATGTATATTGTCCGTCCGTCCATCCAACGACACCTAAATTATAACTAAGGTTTGAAATGTTTGCTGTGGTGCTGTCGGAGAATGTGCCAATAATTCCAATTCTATCCATGTAAAGAATTCTGGTTTTGGTTTCCGTCTGGTCGTTATAGTAGTGAATAAACTTAACATTCATTTTGGTGGGTGTAAATGACATTTGAATATTCTTGTTGAATGATTTACCCACAAAATCATTGCTTAGAAAAACAATCTTTTGGTATTTGAACTCACTCATAAATTATATAATATAATATATAAAAATGTTATTAATATTATTATTTGTGTTGTCTCCAACTTGTTGGAGATTTGCTATGTCGCGGACTGCCTGCGACTTTTATAGCAGAGCAAATCAAACAAAACGAGATGCGTGTGTTTATTGTATAAAGCAAGGAATAGAAACTAAATTTAAATGTGTGTATAAGCCTATGAGTGATTGGTGTGTTAGTTTTGATGAAGCCCTGCCTTTAATGTGTGCGGGTGATAATAGATGGTATATGACACATACCTATGAATGTGATATTTGAGAATTTCGCTTCTATCTGGCTAATCGCCAGATTTCTCGCTTATTCTCAAACATCGTCTTCCATTTTATTTTTTTACGATGTTTATCAACAAACGGGAGTTGCGACAGCAACGATAGTGAAGTTGATAAATATCACTTCTTTGAACTAGAAGGCGAAGGAAGGCAGATACCGATAAGTAAGGTCAAAATACCAACATAAGTATTAGCAACCTCCCACGGCAAGTTCTTCTCAGATAGCCTTACGATACAAAGGGTTATAATGGCAATAATGATACCCATTTGAAATAAGTATTTAATAAGACGGCTGTCGGTCGGTCCGTTTTTTATACAACAACAATTCCAGTTATCTTCCAATTCGTGCTCTACTTTTTTTTCCTCAGTCTTTAGTTCTACTTCAAGAACACGAGACTTTAATTCTGGAGTTAGTTCGCCATCCATATCCATAATAGGCGGGGGTCTGTGAAGTCTAGTTGCCATTTGACAATTTCACTTCGTGCTATTCGCACTTTCGTTTATTGTCAAATATCATTTATCAACAAACGAGAATCTGGCGATTAGCCAGATGGGAGTGTAGTTGATAAATATACTGCTCGTATTTCTGCTAATTGGTTGGTTTGGTCTTGTAGTATATTAAGTAAAAGTTTATTTTCTTTTTCTAAATTAACTACCTTTTCCGCCATGTGTTGAAAAGCACTGACTAATATTGGTATAAAACTTGTATAGGTTATGCCTTCAAGTAGCCGTTTCCGTCATCTGCTTTCATTCCACTTTCAGATACAAATTCAGGAAATATTTTTTTAACTTCATCAGCAATAAATCCGTGGTTCTTTTGTTCTTTCTTTTCGTCTGATTTCAAATAATATGAACAACAATTTATTTTCATTAGTTTCTCACAACAATCCCGCAGTCTCATGTTTTAATATCTGATTTTAGCCTCCTGTCCGATGAGTTTGCCCAAGCACCATTGAGAGGAATATAATTATAACTGCCTGACGGCTCACCTGTTGAGTTTGAAGTAGTCCAAGAGTGAACCAAACCAGTTGACGCACAAACTACTCCATAATTCGTATATCCTCCTGATTTCAAAAATATTTGTGGGTCGTTAGTATAAGCAGGTCTTTTTCTTAATGTTAAAAATCCGCTGGATGCTGTTGGGATGACTACCTCTCCCAATGTATTAATGTTCATCGCCTCAGTGTAAGATATATTGTTTCCCACCAATGTTCCTGAATTATAATAAAAAACGAGTTTTCCACCTTTTGAATTAGAAAGTTCGAACCGCTGTGGTTTGATTTCCAGTTCGTGTCATCAAAATAAGCATCAAAACTTAAATTGACATTGTCGTGCGTCCAGTTCAATAATTGAAATGTTGGATAAGCATCCGCTGTCGTTATTGCCTGTAAGTATGTTCCTCCAATATTTGAAGCCGTCCCGTATATTTCTAAACCACCTGTTGCCCCATTCAATGATTTTGACGAATTACCTATAATAATTGGCCTACTTATATTTGATGTTAGTGATGTTGTTATTTTGTCGCTTGCCGTTAATGTGGTTGATGATACTCCCGCATTTGCCGTTATTGATCCACTCGCGGTTGCCGTTGTTGTTGATATACCAGCATTTGCCGTTATCGCTCCACTTGCTGTTATTGCCTTCGTTGTTAATAAGCCCGATGTGTCAAGTTCCAGAGCGAGAGACCAAGGAACAGCAACCCCCACACTTTTCCCGCTATCATACAAAAATCTAAGTTTATTATTCCATTTACTAATAGAAAATTAGAACTCGCATAACTTGATTCCCATCCGCCAGCATCTAAATACGCATCAAAGGTCATATTTATGTTATTATGACTTAAATTAGTTAGTTGAAAAGTAGGATAAATATCTTCCGTTGTAATAGCCTGCATATGTGCTCCAGTAGTATTATTGTTATAAGTCCCATACAATTCTAAACCCGCTGTTGTTCCTATTCCTTTAGTTGTATTACCTATGATTATTGGCATACCTGATGCCGTTGTTATTTTATCGCTTGCTGTTAATGTTGTTGTAGTCATGCCAGCAGTTGCCGTTAATGTAGTTCCCGTTATTGTTCCAGCACTTGTTATGTTGTTTGAGTTCATATCTAAGGCTCCATAAAATCGCATACCGCCAGCATTGTTAAAACGGACAATGTCAGATAAAGCACTTTTATTATCCAAAAGTTTTGAAATATAAAGTCCCGCCCCTTTTGCATCAAATGCTACATTCGTAAATACATAACCTCGTTGGTTTGCGGTTCCACTTGTAGCGGTATTTAGAGTAAATAAGAAATATTGATAATCACCTGATGTCTGTGAAAAGAATATATCTCCTCCATTTTGGTTTAATATCCTCGCCCCATTATATGTTATATTTCCACCATTAATGATAGTTTGATTATTAAAATCGGCATTGTTCGTTAAAGTTAGATATTTTATCGTAGTGCTCGCCCCATTAAATGTTTTACTTCCTGTTATGGTTTGGTCTGTTGTTAGTTTCACACAATTGTCATCCAGATATTGCCTATTTACCGCTTCATTCGCATTTTGTGGTGCTCCTAGATTAACAATCCGACTACTATTACAATCTAATCCAGTAGCATTAAACCACGAAACAATTGTCCCGTCAACAATAAAACTTATTTTTTTCGCAGAAATTTCAAAGTTGTAATATGTTGCAGTTTTCATATCCAAACTAGCAATTGACCCGATATTACTGGTAGAATTGAAAACAATGAATGTGCCCTTTGTTGTTGAATTGATTGAATTCCCAGTAATTTCAACACCACTGCTATATGTCTTAATTCCTGCTATGGTTTGGTTTCCTGTTAGTTTCACATTTTGCCCGTCTAATGTATCCACATAACTTTTGTTTGCTCCGTCCGTTGTTGCTGATGGTGTGGCTAAGTTTGTTATTTTGTTGTTATTCAAACTTAATGTTGTTCCAGTTGCGGTTATAATTAAAGTATTACCTGAATATAACTCAACATACGAACCATTTTTTTGTATCGGATACCAAGTCGCTGTTGCTGTTTTTTGTGCTGCAATCATTCCTATTTTTGTATCAAAGGCTATGCCAATACCATCAAAAGTAGTAGGATTGGACGAACCACTTACTTCTAAAGTTGGTATTCCCTGCTATGGTTTGGTCTCCTGTTAGTTTAACCACCGAAGTATCAAGAACGGAAACTCCACACCATCAACAAGATTAACATTTGTTATGCTTTGGCTTTTCATATCAATACCCGCACTCGCATTTATTATACTGCTGAATGTTTTAATACCCGCTATAGTTTGGTCTCCTGATAGTTTGACCACCGAACCATCAACTGCGAGATTAGCGAGATTAATTCCATTATACGTAGAAGCCCCCGAAATAGCATAACCATTCATATTTAGCGCCCCCGCCATACTAGCAGTGCCGTCTAATCTAAGAAAGGGTGGTGTGGTGTTTCTCCATTGCCCCGTGCTATCAATGAGTAATTGGTTATCTGCTGGGAAGCCTGATATTGTCACGTCGCTGTGGCTATCTATACTTCCACTCGCTGACACTTTATCATTATATCTTGGTGCTCAAATATCCATTCATCAACATCTTTGGTATTTAGTAAATTAACTTCTGTTATATTCTTCCTTCCCATACTAATATTGCCGAATTCATCAACATTTATCGGAAAGGTTTTATTTACCCAGTTTATTGAATTATATGTTAGATAACTATTAGTGGCTATTGGTGCGGTTATAACCACATCTGAAAGTGTATCAATTGAACCAAGGGCTGTATTCTTCCCTTTGCCTTCTACATCGTTGTAAGTTAAGTATTGTCCGCTCGCTTGTGCAAATATGTTTGTGTCTATCAAATTATATAAACTGGTTTGGTGCGGATTGGAAATATTAGAGCGGTGTTGAGTTGAGGCTTTGACTTCGTCATTATCCATTACTCGTTGCTCTGTATAGTATAAATTTTTTCCTTCTTTGATGTCGGTTGTTGATTTGCTGGATAACCTTGTATCAAATCGGCCGTCAGTGTAATAAAGATTTACGGGGTCAGCATCTTCTGGCACTCTGTCTGTGTTTAAGCCCACTATGTTTGTGTTCGTTAAGTCTAAGTTAAGTATATTTAGACTATCAACAGCAATTTCTGACAAGCCTAAGAGAGACTTATATTGACTTATTGGTATATATTGAATAAATATTTATTATTCATTAAAAAATACTAAAATATATTAATCTTAGTATAGAATGCCGTCCCCTGAAGCAAGTCGTAAGAATTGGGGTAGTGCTGTGGAAGGAATAAAAGCGAAAGCGAAACAACGAAAGATGGAGCATGCTAAAAATGTTTTGGCGCAATACCGAAACGCGGTTAAAAACGAAGACGAAGATATGGAGAAAAAAATAGCAGAGATAGAAAATAAGAATTTAGCAACCGATATCATTAATGAGAAGGAGCAAGATGGCACACCTGAGCAGAGTGAGAGTGAGGATGAGGTTGATTTCACTGATATCATTGCGGAGAAGATGGCTAAGATGAAAATCAAAAGAGCGAAAGCAGAAAGTAAGAGAGCGAAGAAAAATAAGAAACCAGAGACTGAGAGCGAAGAAAGTGAAAGCGAGAGTAGTGAGGAAGAAGAACCGAAACCTAAGAAAGGGAAAGGTAAGAAGTCAAGCAGTGTGAGTGTAAAAGTATATAATCAATCTTCAGGTGCTAAGAAAGAAAAAATAACGATATTGAAAAATGCTTTTTAAAATTCTAAATATAGATGAGTGAGGAAAATCAACTTGACCATAAACATACAATTATTAATAATCAACATCGTAATAGTCTCGGGGACACGCCTACGGGAGAAGTAGTTAAAACAAAAGAAGAAGAAGCACTGGAAATTCACCACCAGAAAAAGAACCCAAAAATATGGAACACTATATGGGTTGATAAACCATTAGACCAAGTCTTTCTTGACTTAGCGGATATGAGTAAGATAAAAGACAAGAAAGGAAATAAGGGCTATGCTTGGATGCTTGTTTGGATTGATTGCCATTCACGATATTTAATCATCATTCCATTAAAAAATAAAACAGCAAAAGAAGTATATGACGCTTTGAAATCAATTAAATATAAACCAAAGTCAATTACTACAGACAGCGGGGGAGAATATAAAGGAGCAACTCGTGAATATTTTATTGAAAATGGAATTAAACACGACGTCGTTGAAGTTGGCGACCATAGAGCCTTAGCGGTTGTTGATAGAGTTATAAGGAGTATTAGGAGATGGCTTGACCTTTTATTTGAAACCAATCGTAATTTTGATTGGGTTAGTTATATTCAAGACTTAGTTGATGCTTATAATCATAAAGTTCATAGAGGAATTCAGGCCAAACCTGTTGATGTATTTTTCGGGAGAGATAAAAATAAACAAACGATAACACGTGATAATTTAATAGACGAATTTAATGTTGGCGATAGTGTAAGAAAAGAATTAAAGAGACGGATGTTTGAAAAAGGAGGAAAGCAGTTTAGTAAGCAGATTTACAAAGTAATAGGTAGGTCTGGCTTTAAAATCATTTTCTCTGATAATGAATTAGTATCACCGAGAGAACTTCTAAAAACTGAATTTACTAAATCAGTAGATGAAGAAAAGCAAGTAAAAGATAAAGAGAAAAAAATAACTAAGGAACGAAACACACAGAGATTATTAAAAAGATGAAAGTAATGTGAGAACCTCAGATAGAATACGAAAGAAGAAACAAATATTAGATTTATAAACCGAACACATTTAACCCTATAAGATTATCAAAATGTTTATCAGTGGATATGTGTCTAATTCTATGAGATGTATTATACACTCCTCCGCATTCGCAACAGATTTTTTTATTTGTGTCTTCTTTCAATTAAATTTTCTCCCTGTTTGTCTATCTATTTTTTTGAATACTCTTTCATATATTTCGCTTTCCTCTCCTTTATTTCTTCTGATACATATTTCTTTTTATTTGTGTCTGTGTTTTCTTCTCTGTATTGCTTACATCTTTTTTTAACTTTCTCTTCTCTCTCCTTATATTTGTCTTTGTTGTCGTTGTAGTATTCTTTATTTTGCTGTTTAAGTTTTTCTTTGTTTTCTTCGCTCCATTCTTTTTTGGTTTGTCCTGTGATACATCTATTAACACAATTTTCATTTTCTCTAATTATTTATCCTTCTCTCCTATTTAGTTCTATTTTGTTATTACATTTGTATTCTTCTATTAATTCAATGTAGTTATTATCATATTTCGATATTTCAAAAGAGGAAACATAATTTCTTTTTTCATTTTCCCATACCTTAAAAGCTCTTCTATGAGCATACAATCTTTTATGTAGTGGGTTTGTAGTTGAACCAATATATATTTGGTTGGTCTGGTGCGAACAGATAGCATAAATCTTTCCTTGCTTGTAGTCTGGCATTGTCTTTTTATGTCTTATTCTGTCATTATCCTTAAATGAAAATCATTAGTTTTATATGTAGGTGGTGGCTTAAATTCTAGAAAATTCTATTTCCGCGAATATCACCAGCAACACCCCAACAGCGCGGTGTTGGAGTGTTTTTAGGTAAAAACAGAAAATCAGAATTCTGTCTGGACAGGTTTTTTCATTTTTCTTTTTACAATACATATGTTTTCTCTCAGTGTTGGGGGTGTTTTGTGCTCAATCTATAATCTCTTTTAGATTATAGATATTATTGATTTTCGTTTTTATTTAAAAGTAAAAGTAAAGCGGAAAAAATTTTTGCTTGATTTTTATTTTTATTTAAAAGCGAGATTAAGAGTAAGAGAGATTTCTTTATTTTGCTTTTTTGTATTGATTGAAATTTTGATTTTTTTATTTTGCTGTTTTGACAGGAGATACACTATTATTATTATTATTATTATTATTATTTTGGACACCGTGATAGCCCAGTGGTCAAGTTCTACCATATGGGCCCTGTCGCCAGTTCGATTCCAGTCGGTGCCACCAGTATTTTCATTGAACATACCGATCCGTCTGGACCAGTATTTTCATGGAACATACCGGCCCGTCTGGAAGTGTTGGAACTGCCCTTGCGGGGGTGTCATTAGAGCTTATCGTCAATTCTTCGTACTCCCCTCACGGGTGAGACGATGGAGGCGCATGTGCAGATTTGCATCAGCCATTGACAGAGAAGCACTATTATTATTATTATTATTATTATTATTATTATTATTATTATTATTATTATTATTATTATTAATATTATTATTATTAATATTGCTAATATTATTATTATTATCATTATTATTATTATTATTATTATTATTATTATTATTATTATTATTATTATTATTATTATTGTTGTTGTTGTTGTTGTTCAATTTAATTAATATTCAATAACTAGTTGGAGTGTGGCTATCGAGCAAATTAATGTTGTTGTTGTTGTAAATTTAATTACAGTAATTAAACCAGTGGCATGATGGTGCATGGATAACGGCCTTTCAACCCCACTTAAAGACAACTAGATGTCTAACTAATCATCCCCGGCCGACTCGGAACTCACTGTGCTATAGGACTCTAGAGCTCAAAGACAAGAAATAAAGAAAGGAAAAAGGAGCAGAAGAGCATGCACTATACTTTTCAGAAATAGTTATTATTTAACAACAGGGGTTTAGTAAAACAACAACATAAGAGGGAAGAGGAAAGGCTGTGAGGAGCGCAGACAGGCCTCGAGAGAGGAGCAAGTCCACAGAGTTGTTGTTGTTGTTGTTGTTGTTGTTGTTGAGATGTTGTTGTTGATGTTGTTGTTGTTAATATCAAGTAGTGCTGGAGCGTGGGCTGCCAGAACAATTGAGTGAATGTACAACAATAACAACAACAATAATAACATCAGCAGCAGCAGCAACAGAAACAAAAACAAAAACAACAACAGCAGCAGCAGCAGCAACAAGAATAACAACAACAACACAACAACAGCAACAACATTATCATTAAATTTTACAACAACAACAACAACAACAACAACAACAACAACAACAACAACAACAACGAGACGACAACGACAACGACATACAACACAAAAACATTCTGTGTTTTTTTGTTTTTTGTCCAAAAATATTCTAAGTTTCATTTCTTCCCCTCTCTGCTATCTATACACTTTACACTATCGAGCATGAGTTCGCTACAAAACACACATGCATCATAGCAACAGATCGAAAGCAATAACAGGCAAGAGAAAGACGTACGTACCAGAAGAGCAAGAGCACCACCAAACAACGCTCTGAATGGATCCGCCATGGCTCTGAGGCAGGAGGGGGAGCGGACGAAGCGGAAGATGACGCAGAACTCGAGGACGGGGAAAAAACAATTTCCTGATTTTGCAGCTCCAATCCAAGAAGTTGCCTTGCCTGCAGAAGCAAAAACAAGATAAGCAATGAAAGCAGAAACAAACATGCAACACGTATTTTGATTGAATGAAACAAAAAAAAACAACCTTGGCTTCATATCTGCGCTCCTCCGCCTCAATTTCTCGGCAAGTATGGCGGCGTTTTTTGACCCTGTCGGTCTGCAAAAACCGCAACAGAAAAAAAAATGCCAATAAAGAGAAGACATTCAGCAAACACAAATCTATGCACAAAACAAGACCCTTGTAAATTTCATATTATACTACTGGCAGTCCAGATGGAAAAAAAGAAGGGCAAGGATGTGTCTAAGTTGTTGGCGTACAGACGAGACGAAACTCACAAAGTAAATTGGCTGGTAGAGATGAATGACAAAAGTCAAGACTGGAAGCCGGACGAGGAATTGCGTCAGAGAGACGATTGGGTCGGTCTATCCTGCCTCGTAACCATCCCAAACGCTAATACGCTGGGTTTCCTGCCTGTGCACATGGTGCAGTACTTTGACAATGCAGGGCACCCAGGAAAACAGTCCATGTGGGAAAATGCTCCAAAGGAGCCAGAGAGTGGGGAGGTGCGGAGAGGGAATAGACAGAGGAAGGAGAGAATGAGACTTGAGCCAGAAATGGAAGAAGATGAAGAAATTGATGAGGAGAAGAAAGAAAAAGGAAAGAAGAAAGAAAAAAAACAAAGAAAGAAGTCAGCAGCCAAAAGACAGAAGCAAGCCAGCAGCGGGAGGAATGGGGAAGCGAAGAAAGGAGATGAAGAGGAGGAGGAAGGAGAAGAAGAAGAAGAAGAAGAAGAAGAAGAAGAAGAAGAAGAAGAAGAAGAAGAAGAAGAAGAAGAAGAAGAGTGGAAGGATACTGGGAAAAAAGGGGAGGGAGGGAGAGGAGGAAAGGGAAAGGGAGCGGGGAAGAGAAAGAGGGTAAAGAATAAGAAGCAGAAAAGGAATGCAGCAAACAAAGTACGGAAGAAAGGAGCAAAGAAGGGAGAGAAAAAAGGTGGAAAGAAAAAAGATGGAGAAAAGGATACACGGGCAGTGAAGAAGGCAAGAAAGCATGTATGTTCAGACAGAAGCAGAAAGAACTCTTGCAGACAAGATCAATGAGAGAGAAAGAATCAGAAAACAAGAAGAAGAAAAGAAAATCAGAACAGAGGGAAAGAAAGAGGGAGAGAAAGGGAGCGATGGGGAGACGGCAGATGTGTTAGATTCAACTGGGGAAGTGTCTATTCCAATCAAATCCTCTACCGATCCCGCCAAAACACTCGACCTCCCTTTTTCAAACCCACTTGCCGCTTGGAAGGGAGTGGACTCTGTTTTCGACCCTCTGGCTTCTGTGAAATTCAAGCGGGCGGACTTGGGCAGGGATCGTTTTGCTGACACTTTCGTTCGTCCCCACTAAGTCACCGTCCACCCACCCCAACTACGCCAAATGTTGATGACATTAACTTTCAATTCGAGTCGCCGTCCCCCCCTAAGTCGCCGTCCCCCCCTAAGTCGCCGTCCCCCCCTAAGTCGCCGCCCCCCACTAAGTTACCGTCCCCCCCTAAGTCGCCGCTCACCCCACCGCTTCCCGAGGGTGGAGTGGATATCAAGCCGGGGTTTTCTGCAGACAGATTGCATTTTACGGTTTTGAGCAACGAGCAATATCAATTCTGGGACAGGGACGGGAACGAGGTTCAGTATTGCAAGGGGCAGACTCTCTTTGCTAAAAATAGCCCTGGTCACAAATGGCTGCTGACTTTGTTGACACGGATGTCATGGATTCAAAGAAAGGGGGCAGATGGCGCTATTATGTGGCCCGAACGATGTTTTGCGTTCCTCAACAAGAACGAATTAAAGCCCGATGAGCCTGCGGAAGAGGTCATTGTCTTCGGGCCTGTCGGTATTTTGGGAAAAGCGTCGAAGTTGAGGAAAAGTGTCAAAATTAGTGAACGAAAGCTGTTGATATTAAGGAAAGTGGATGGTTTTCCCACCCCATTCCAGTTATGCATCATGAGGTTCTGCCTGCTGGATTTGGATGTGCCCTTCAGACAGATTGAGGACTGGCAGTTTGAGGCCGAGTACCTTGGGTATATAACACCTTACGCGTCTGACTTGCCAGCAAAAGAACTCAAGCCCCTTTTCGAAATGAAATCATTTGCTGAACAAATGAGAGAGGCTGCGGAAAAAGAAGCGAAGGAGGCCAAGAAGCAGGCAAAACAGCGCAAGGCCGCGCTGAAAGCAGCCGCGAGACTTGTGGAGATGTCGGAAACGTCGCTCGGCGATGAGGAAGGGGAGGGTACCGAGGAAGACGATCAGGAATCCGAGGTGAAGAGTAAGGCTGTGAGCAAAAATAAACCTGAGAAGGGCTGGATTCGGAGGCCGCCACCGTACACACCAACGGATGATGAAATCAAATGTGGGCTGTGGAAGGTGGGAAATCACAAATGGTATTGTATCTGCGCTTTCTGTAAAAATGCGCGGCTTTCGTATTGTGATTCTGTTAAAGCGGCCGCTGTAGATCCAGCCAACAACGCGTACGCAAAGGAAGTGCAGCGGTTAGCCAACGCTTGCCGGAAGCAGGGCCGGGACTTCCAAAAACTGCACTCCCTCTTTGAACATTTTGGTGCAGCTTCGGTCGCCTCATTATGCAAGCAGCCTCCAGCCAACATCCCTCCTGAGCAACTTTATTTGTTTCAACCCGGTAAATTAGTACGCTTTTCCCCCTCCCCTCCCCACCCCTTTCCACCATCTCCTAAATACATTATCTTCTTTTTGCAAGGTTGGCCAGCTAGTGGGCAGTTTCAGACGCCTGGTGCCATGCAGCAGCCTGGTGGCATGCACGGTGGGCAGTTTCAGACGCAGCAGCCTGGACATCATGTTAATGTTCAAGAAGGTAAGATGATGTCTGCATCCTTCTTGAACATTAACATGATGTCCGCATCTCACTCTGTAATAAACAAGGAATGTGTGAAACTAGGCAACATTGGCGGGTACGGTGGGAGCCAGCAGTATGGCGGGTACGGTGGGACTCAGCAGATGCCCCAGCCGTTTTCCCCCCCAGCGCAGCCGGTAGCGCAGCAGGTTGTTGTTCAGCCTCAACCAGATCAGTCTGTACTACCTCAGCATTTGCAGCCTCAACCGAATCAGGCTGCAGCTGCACCGCTACCTCAGTTTAATGTACAGCCCCAACAAGCTGTGGTGGCATCTGCGAACAGCGGCGATCTTGCCGCTTTTTTAGCCTCTAGCTCACAGCAAGCTAATGCCTTTCTGGTGCATACGCAAGCACAGAATAACTCTTATTTGCAATACCTTGCAACGCGGAAATAATATCTGTGCTTGAGTGAGCACGTGGGGCGTTGGGGGGGGGGGGGGGCTCACTCAGTCACACGCCCAAACATTAAGTTAGAGTTTTACTTTTCCAAATCGTTTTTAAATTTTCACTTGCTCTTTCCCCTTTCCCCTTACATTTCTGTCATATTTACATATATATATTCTGTGACTTTTTGATACCCCTAACGGGAAGCGTTTGAAATTTTTTTCTAGATAGTTAGACTATACTGAATATAGTGACGTAGTTATGATAAATAAATGTCATTGTAAAATGATTTATTATTACTTAATTCAATTGTTTTTATTTAGTTCTGATTACTTTAAGGATCAGTGCGGTACTTGGGTGAGGGGGGGGGGGGGTCGGGAGCGATCGGCCTGCATTTTCAAGTCAACTTCAACCTATCACTTCAAGTTTGTAAATAATTCTTTTATTAAAATAAAGTTTAATTATTATTGAATTAAATGTTTTTCGTCGAATTCCAGCTGTTGTAAATGATCCTGCATGTTTTCTTTATATTTTGAAAAGCTCAACTCGGGTGGTGGGGAGCGGTCGTCCGGCACGCACTGCCAAGTCAGACTTACACCTTCCAAATCATTTTTTCATTGAAATAACGTTAATTATCATTAAATTAAATGTTTTCTATCGAATTCCAGCTGTTGTAAATGATCCTGCATGTTTTCTTTATATTTTAAAAAACTCGACTTAAAGAGACTTGAATAGACTTAAAACGTGACATTACATTTTTGTGAATCCATAGTTTACTCGTCGCTCGTTATGCTCCCGGCATCCCGCTCTTGGCGCAATTCGCCGTGCTTATTGATAAGCTTGGTCATCGCGGCGTTGTCCTTCAATTCGTCGATAGGTCTGCCTGTCTGCTCGGATACACGCTGGAGCAGACTCCCGGGCGAGTCGGCGGAGTCCAGCGGCGATGCTAGCGGGAGCTTTCGCATCTATGTCGGCCGGCAGCGGCGGTGCAACGGGAACTGGGGCGCCCGTGCCGGTCGCAGACAGCGGCGGAGCAGTGGGGATTGGCGAGCCTGTGCCAGTCGCCGACAGCGGCGGAGCGGTGGGGATTGGCGAGCCAGTGCTTGCAGCAGGCGCGAACGCATCCAACGCGGCCGAGAGCTGTGGGTTGGCGTATTTCATGATTTCCCTGGTCTTGGCCGCCATCTCGGCCGACCCGCCGCCCACAAAGCCGGTGCGCTGCTTCTTGAAGGGAACCGGAGCATCGCTGGTAAAAGCGCGGCCGGCGTGCCTCTTGCGCCAGGGCTTCATGTTTTCCTTTTGTCAAAAATCTGTGCAATTGAAATTAAAAAATCTCACTTGCCCTTCTTAACAACGTCCGCCGGCTTCTTCTTCTTCGCTTTTTTGGGCTTCTTGGCCAGCGCGGCCTCCACTGCAGCCCTGGCTGGTTCGGCCTGGTTGACTAGCAAGCGAGTCCTGTCGGTGATTAGCGGCATCTTTTTTTTTCTTTAGTGGGAGAAGTTAAAAAAAATAATGCAACAGCAGCAACCGGAAGGCCCGGTCGAACGGCTGCCGGAGCCGGAACAGCAGCTGGATGAGAAGACAATCGAGGAGAAGATACTTGACTATGTTGACAAACAGAAAGACAAGGGCAAGAAGAAGAAGAAGAAGAAGAAGAAGAAGAAGAAGAAGAAGAAGAAGAAGAAGAAGAAGAAGAAGAAGAAGAAGAAGGAGCAGCAGCCAGCTGAGCAGCTGCAGCCGACCGAGTTCAAGCGGAACATCGAAGTTTTCTACCCGCGCGAAAAGGGAGCGGGGCAGCTGTTCGTGCTCGTCGGCAAATCGGAACGCGGCAAAACTTGGTGCGAACCATGATCAGGCCGTACTGGAAAGGGTCCTTTTTGCGCGCGCACAGGCTGTACAGGAGCCACTTCAGGAAGTGCAAAAAAGTTCAAGAACAGCTTTTCGTTCCACTTTGCGAGCGAGCAGCACTGCAAGATCTACGAAGGTTTTAGGATGGACATCTTGCAGAACTATGTAGAAAACCTCAAGAAGCGCTACCTTGAGAACAAGTACCTCGAGCCGAGCTTCATTGTTTTTGACGATTTGGTCGGGATCATCGACAGTACAGACCGATGGATGCAGAACTTCTTCGGGACGTACCGCCACTACAACATCACGATCTTCATTGCGGTAAGTACAGTCACGCGCCTGTCATTTCTAAGTGTTCGTGTCTGTTCAGGTACAGTACTTGACGGGCCGCAACTCAGTGAGTCCCATTATGCGCGAGCAAACGTCACATTGCATCATGTTCAACTCGAAAGTGCAGCGCACCCTCAACAACTTGTGGGAGAACTTTGGCCAGCTCTTCCCGAAAAAGGAGTTCTTTGCGCACTTGGCCCAAGCGACGGACGAGCGCCACGTCGGGACACAGCATGCTGCAATGGTTTACCACGAGCACATCGACCGGCTTGAGTTCAATTACAAGTCCTGGCTCGCGCCCGCTTCGTTGCCGGACGGCGAAGTCATCCTCAGAGGGCCCGACCCGCCCAAGCAGCCGAGCCGCGCGGACATCCAGAAACAAGAGAGACTGAAACAGCTGGCGTACCGCGCGCCGAGCTTGCTGCCGACTTCGCTCAAGGGGATGTCGCGCCAAGAGCGAGAAGTGATGCAACGAATGCTCTTTTACGGCGACCGCGAGACAGCGCCTGAAAAAGGACGGGAAGACCATGGCCCAGCGGGACAAGGAGATCCTCAAGCGGTTGGACGACCAAGCCCGAGAGGCAGAGAAGCTGGCGGCGGAGCGGTTTGCACAACAGAACCAGATGATTACGCCCTTCAAGAACAAGTTCGCGTACACCAACGCGGGCACGAAGGTCAAGCCGCTCGCGCCTGTTATAGGTGGCGGGCCGCCCTCCGACGGTTACGACAGCTCTTAAATGCAACAAAAAAAACAAAAGTTCTCTCCCTTCCCATTAGCACAAAAGGGGATGTTGCTAGCCGCGCTACCGGCTGATCTTTTGGTGGAAGTGCTGTCGTACCTCCGCATCGGCGAGATCGCGCACGCGATCCGCCACCTGGAAACGCACACAAACCGGTTCGCGCGCGGCCGGTGGAAACGGCGCAAAGTGCAGAACGGCGAGCTGTCCGGCTTGCACAAATTCCTAAACGCTACTTTTAATTACGACACCAAGTCGCTGCCACGCCTCATCAACACCGTGTCGCGCAAGAGCGAAGTTATCTGCTTTGCCTGCGTCCAAAAAAAGACAGTCGAGGGCTACTGTGCCACTTGTTTCGTGTTTCACCACCGCGACCGAGTAATCACGCCCTTCGCCGCGTGCAGGCGCATGGGCCGCACGTCTTTCCCCACGCCCAGGACGACACGAGACTCCGTCGTGGCCCTGGCGTACGTACCGGCCTACCGCTTCCGGCAAGCATACGAGGACGCGGGCTGGCCGGTGCTGCAAATAGACAAGTGGACCAGTCACTTGTGGCTGACGGGAGCCGAAGAGACGGCCGCTCGGTTCACGCCCCGGTTCAACAAGAATCTGTACATTACTGATTTTTAAATCTTCTTCTCGATCTTTTTAATTAAAAAGCCAAATGCTCTGGAAGCTATCAAGTTCATTTTCTTCTTCCCCGTCCTGCTCGTAAGTCAGAACAGGGGTCAGGAGTTCGAAAGGAGGCATTGTCTCTTCTTCGGCGTCAACTGCACCAACTGCCTCGTCCAGAGTAGATTGGAACGCGCTTGTTGTGTCTGGAGCGAGCTCGGCAAGAACTGCAAGTCCGTCCCTGACGCCCTCGAGATTGCTCACGGCAGCGGCGACGCTTGGTACAGAGGGCTGGTCGCTGACCCTGGCCTGTGTCCGCCGTGAGGGGCGTACGTTCCGGTCCGACGCAAATTGCTCCACCACTTCGGGCGCGATTTCAGGGGCACAAACCCACGTGCCCGCACGTTGTCCGCGTTGTTTCGGGAATTTCGAAATGTGACCGTTGGCCAAACGGTAGGGTGCAGCTGGAGGTGTCGACGTATTCTTTCCGCGCAACGGCTAGGAGTCAAAAAAGGAAACGTTTTCCCGGCAAAATCAATCAGCGAAATTTTTCCGTCTGGTGCCACTCGGCACGGCTTTACTTGGCTCATTGCACTTTTTGTAGTTTCAATAAAAGTCAGATTATGAGCTTTTAATTCTTGAATCTCTTAGCACAATTGCATAAACCGCGTGATCTGAGCGGCTGGTGTAGGATCGGCCGTATCAAGAGCGACATTTGCATGATTGGCAACACGGTAGGAAGCCTTCACGGAAAAAATGGAATCTAACGTTCCGCGCCAAAAACCGGGCCGGCGCAGTTCTCCGGCATGTTGCTGCAATTTTGCCGCGAAAAATTCCACGGCCTGCCGGCGTAACCGTTCGGCTCTGGTCTCGCGAGGCAGCTGTTTGAGTGTGGGCGGAATGACGTACGCGAGCTCGCCCTTCAGGCGGTTGAAGTCCTCCGCCAACCTAGCCCCTTGGTCCACGATGGCCTGCACAATCTTGAGCAAGTCGGGCTCCGTCAGGACGGGACGCTGCGTGTTTGCACTTTTACAGAATCGTAGAACATCTGGGACTTGAGGTTCGAGACGGCCTCGGTGTTGTTGGCAAACATCAGTGAGTGGCCGAGCACCCGCGACATGAAGATGGTGCGCGAGACTTGGCTGTGCTCACCGTACAGCGCGTAGGCGCAGTTGGCGTAGATGGCCCGGAGCTTGTGTGGGCTGGGGATGAGAAAATCCTTCGCTCGTTCGTAGTGCATCTGCGTGAGGTAGTCGAACGTGTTTGAAAACCCCGCTCCCTTCATGGCCGCGTTGACCTGGTCGTTAATGAGCGCTTGGCTAGGCGTATCCGTCACTTTTTTCGACTCGGCGAGCGTGTTCATCCACGCAGCGTCGAGACCTTCATCCGTTTGGCGGCGGAGCCAAAGGTTGCTCGTCCTCCTGTGCTAAGATCTCTGCGCGGTGCGTAGTCCAGCTCAGGTAATCGCTTTTGGGCCTGTCCTTTTTCATGAGCTTGTTCTCTTCGGGCGCCAGCCGCGAGCGGTGCCTGAAGTGGTTTTCGATCAGCCACCTCATGTGCTTCCAGATGCGCAGCACGCCAGCCGACGTGGCGGTAGGCAGTGCGATCGGCTTGCCTATAAAGATCAGGTCCTACAAATCGCTGTCGGCCGGGTCTGAGTCGGGCGCGGCCCCTTCTTGACCGCCCTGTGCTGGACGACGTGCTTCTGCCGCCCGATCTCCGAGAAGATAATATGTTCCTCTTCGTTCACGGGCAAGAACTCCGACCATTTCCAGAGTTCTATCTGCCGGCAGCCCAGAATTGCGAGCAGCAGGAAGCCTGCAGGGCCCAGAGCGGGTAGCGCATCGTCGGCGCAAAGGGGCAGGTGTTGGTGCGCTTGGCCTCGGCCGATTCGAAACAGTCCGCTTCGGCTAGCATGGCCTGGTACAGTTCGTCCAGGAACGCAAACCACGGGTCCGCGAGCAAGGTGTTCCGCTCGGTCATCTTCTTGACATTGACTTCGTTCGTCTGCCTGACGGTGCGCTGGTTCAGCGTCCGGTCGCGGAAGAGGGACCCTTGCGTAAAGTGCTTGGCCACGAACTCCTTGCCCCAAGCGCACCGCGAGGGCTGTTTGGAGTTGTCTTTTTTCTTTATGTCCGCTTCCTTGTTGCTCGCGAGAATGAGCCACTGGGTCCTGAACTTCACGTACGCCTTGCTTCTCGTGTCGGAGTGCGGCTTGCACGCGTCCACCAGGTCGTTGATGAACGGCAGCCATTGTTCGACATCGCTGCGACAAGCGCAGCAGCTGGGTGCAGCAGTCCAGGAGACATATCCAGAAGGGCTTCTTGGCCGCGCCCTTGACAGTGCAATAGTATACTGGTGGTTGGGGCCGAACACGTAAGTCCTGAAGGAACCGACGTCGTCGTGCCATTCGTCGCGGTTCTCTATTCTGGCGGCGCTGTCCGGAAGCGTGAGCCAGGCATTCTCGTCAGAGGTCGCGATGACCTTGAAATCGACCATGGTCGCCTCCTTTGAAGACAGCAGCTTCTCGTCGTCTAGCCCCGTGCCGCGAAAAGTGTCGACCGCGTGCAGCACGCCGCTCTTCTCGGTGCCCTTGATGATAAACTCGCTCCATTTACCCCGGCGCGAGTTGATGACCGCCGCCAGCCGCTGCGAAGGCTGGTGCAGGGCAGGTTCGACGCCTAGCGAGACCAGGTGCACGCGGTCGAGGACGTCCTCGCGATTGTCTTGGAGGTTCTTCAGCCCGCTTATGAAGCCCTCCCTGTAGGTTGACCACAACCACGGCTTATTAGCAAATTGCTTGTGCAAGGGCAGTGTCGCGAAGCTCGGCACCGGCTTCTTGCCTTCGTGGATTTCTTGCGGAGTTGTGTTATTAAAGGCGTCGATTTCCGCCTGGGACGGGCCTCCAGTGAAATCAACGACCTCACGCCCGTTCGGACCGGCACCAAACCTCCCGCTGCTGACCCACATTCTTTGTATTTAATGATTAGGTAGTACAAAATTTGTTTTTTCAGCAACAGCCACAGCAATCACGGCCGGCGTCTTTTTCTTTTTTTTTTTTTCTTTTTCTTTTTCTTCTTGGCGTGCGGGCCAGACAAAAGATGGCTCGCGAGCGGGCGCGCGAGGCCGCTGCCGTTCAGTGAACCAGTCAAGGGGATGAAAGGCCAGCCTTGTTCTTCGCAAACGAGCGCGAACATGGCGCTTTGTCTGTGCCTCGACTCGGCTTGAAACATCTTCTCGCCCACGCATAGCGCTGCCTCAGTTTCTTCAGCACCTTGTTGGGCCAGCAGGCGTCTACTTTTTTGAAGAGGCGTTCCAACTCCTCTAGCGTTTCTTTGCTCGGCTCCCGCCGGCCCCGGCCGCAGCCTAGCAGGTGGCACAGCTGGCTGGCCTTGTCGATGGTCAGCGGGCCTAGCTTCTCCCTGCGCCAGATGTACGCGAGGCGAGCGGGCGTCGCGTTGTTCTGTGCCCGCCACTTGTGGACCAGGCGCCTCGCCTGTGCTAACAAGGCCGGGCTGACACACGACGCAGACTGATTGACACCTCGAAGGTTGAACGTCTCGCGTGTTATCTGACGGAACCGGCTCAGGCGAGTGTAGCCGACATGTCTGTGAGCGTGTTGCTCTCTTACCATCTGTCCGTTCACTAGCCAGCATTGCGACGTGTACAACTCGTGCTCTGTCTTGACTAAGCCATACTTCGAGCAGTACGTACCTGTGGTTGCGAGGCTGAAGGTCCAGTCGTGTTCGCAGGACATAATATGACGGCCGGCAAACAGGTGCCCAGATCGAAGGTGGCCGTTTAAAATTCAAGATTTGAAACAAATGAAAGAGCGGAAAAAAGACGAGGAAGTCAGAAAGGATGGAGGGCACTGAATCTTACAAGGGCAAGTGCCTGCACTGCTCGTACGGCTGCGCGAGGGACGACAGCAAGTGGTTCGGGCTGCCAATAGCCCACGCGGGCGAAGAGTTGTGCGTCTGGGGTCACTTCTGCACGGTGGGCTGCGCGGCCGCGTACCCGGACTATGGCATTGCCGAGACCCTGCGTTCGCGTTCAATGGACCTCCTGCACTCTTACTTAAGATTGAATCTGCGACAGCGCCGCCGAGGACGAAGAGAGCCAAGAGACGAATCCCAGGCAGGCGCTTAAGCCTCCTCAGCGTGTACTTGCGGCCTGAAAGTTGGCTAATAAAATGTTTCTGTGTCTCTTTTCTGTGCACTGGCACGTACCAGTTAGTCACCCGGCCCACGGCCCTGAAAGCAGAGATGTCTAGCGGTCCGCCGTAGTCTACTAGTTAGTGGCGTGGCGGCGCCGGCTGAACTAGCTGCTTCAGTCAATGGAAGCGGCGCGAGCGTGGGCAGAGCTGGGGGCGGTTCCTTGGCGTCGGCCAGAATAGTGTACTTGAGCCACGGACCGCCGTCCCGCTTGAAGACGAGGTGCAGCACGTTCTGTGTAACGCCGACCAAAACCCTGCCCGTCTTTTTCTCCTGGAAAGCGCATGATTTGAGTATCTTCTTGAGGATTTCCAGGGCGTAGACACACTCGCCGGCTTGGACGGGCGGGTGTGACAGGTCCGAGCGCAGCAGCGAGTCCTTGTCCTCCGCGACCAGAGCAATGCCGCCAAGGCTGGTGCGTGCCAGCCGGCCTGCGTCCACCGCCCGCAGCGAGGATTCCGTGCAGAGCCTGTCCACTTCCACAAACAGACCTCCAGAGAAAACGAGTCATCATTTTTTGAGACACTGTTCTTTTTTTACCGCCTTTTAATTAAAACTTTTAAACTGCGAGATTCGAAATTCAAGATTTAAAAGGAGAAAAGAAAACACGTTCTGGCAAAACGAGCCATAAATTGAAAAATGTCGATCGTCACGGGCAACAACAATGAGGTGAGGGTCTTTGAAACGGCGGCCGACCCGAAGAAGCTGCGCCTGTCGGAACCAAGGAGCGCCTACGGGAGCATCTTTTCGAACCTGTGCTACGGCGACAAGAGCCTCACGCTGGTTCTGCCCGCTATGCAGCTTGCCTGGGACCCGTCTGTGTACGACCAATGCAACAAGGCCGCTAAAACAAACATTGACCTTGATTTCAAGCACGCGCGACAGTATGGCGCGGTGCTGCAGGCCTACAAGGTGATGCGAACGATTGACGACCGTGTGGCGGAGATCGTTGTTGAAAACCGCGACAAGATTGTCCCGACAATGAAGAGGGCGGGCCCGATGGCAAAGAGCGACGAGCAGGTCAAATGCTGCTACCAGCCCTGTACGCGCCTGCGCACTTCGCAGAAGTCGGACCGCGCCTGGGCGCCTCGTCTGACCGTCACCGTCACGGGCGCCCGGTTCCTCGGAGGCGGAGACACTAACACGCTGCAAAAGGGCGACGTGGTGAAGTGTGTCATTCAAGCTACTGCGCTGTGCAGCAAGGGCGAAAAGGTCACGCTCTCTTGGCGCGTGCTACAGATCCGGAAACAAGAAGAGGGCATGCCTTACCCGGACCAGGACCTCTCTGAACGAGACGCGTTTGGAGTGTCTCTGTCCGGCGAAGAGAACGGCGAGGGCGGCGTCAGTGCCATGGACTTGACTGCAGATTTAGTTTAATTAGACTGTACACATGACACACACGTCACCGTTACACGATACATTGGCACTAGTCGCGGCCTTGGTTCTAAGGTAGTAGCAGCCGGTTTTGAGGCCTGATTCCCAGGCGTAGAAATGTGAGCTAGACAGCTTGCGCTCGGTAGCGTTAGCCAAGTAGACGTTGAGTGACTGCGACTGACACACGTAAGGACCGCACAGCGCGGAGAGTTGCAGCTGGGCCTTCATCGGCACTTCCCAGACGGTCTTGTACACTTGTTTAATGTCGTCCGGCACGGAAAGTTCCTGGACAGAGCCATCGTTTCGCAGCAGTTGCTCTCTGACAGCAGGGGTCCAGAGCGCCCTTTGTTCGAGAGCCTTGACCAAGTGCCGGTTGAGTATAGCGTGCTCGCCGGCCAGGGTCCTCCTCACCATGAGGTTGCTGTAGATTGGCTCAAAACTCTCGCAAACACCGAGAATCTGCGAAGTGTTGGCGGTGGGCATGAGCGCGATCAAGAGGCTGTTGCGCAGCCCATGGGCCTTGATGTCTGCCTTCAGCCTAACCCATCTGCCAGTCGAGCGCTCCACGCCCCAGAGGTCCGGCTGCAGCTTACCCTGTGAGGCGGGGCTACCTTCGAACGCCGGGTATCGTCCTTTTTCTCTGGCCAGTTCGGCGCTGGCACTCAGCGCCGCGTAGTAGATCTCGCGCGAAAGGCGCTCGTTCAGGGCGGCGGCTTCGGGGCTCTCAAAGGGTAGTCCCAGGATCATAAACAGATCTGCGAGTCCACAGATGCCGAGCCCGACGGGCCTGTGCTCCAAGTTAGACATTTTAGCTGCTGGGACGGGGTACGTAGTAATGTCAATAATCAGATCGAGATTGCGCACGGCAGTGCGCGTGACAGAGTGGAGGAGGTCGCTGTCGACCATTTTCTTGTCCTGTGTGAGGAAGCGGGGCAGACAAAGCGACGGACGGCGGTCTCTTCTGACGAGGATGTTTGCATGATCTCCGCGCACAGGTTCGAGTTCTTGATAGTACCCGAGTGCTGCTGGTTGCTCTTGGCGTTGGCATGGTCTCGAAAAATGAGGTAAGGCGACCCGGTTTCGATTTGTGATTTGAGAATGGAGGACCACAGGTGCCGGGCTTTCACTTTTTGGCCCTGCTGTGTTTTCTCTGCGTGTGTGTAGCGAGACTCCCAGAACTTGCCTCAGCACTCGTCCAGCCCCGACAATTCCGTCGGACAAAACAGTGTCCAGTCACCGTCGTCCTTCACTCGTTGCATGAACAGATCGGGTACCATCAGCGCCGTAAACAAATCCCGCGCGCGATTTTCCGCCGCGCCCGTGTTCTGGCGAAGTTGGAGGAACTCGTAGATGTCCTTGTGCCACGGTGGCATGTACACCGCAAAGGCACCCTTCCTGCGTCCCGACTGGTTGGCGCAGCGACTCGTTTCATTAAGAATACGACAGAGAGGCACAACTCCGTCACTCTTGCCTCCCGTCCCGTAGATCTTGGATCCTGCCGCCCGCACGTTGCCGATGTACAGCCCTATGCCTCCCGCGTGTTTGGAAATGATTGCACAGTCTTTCACGGTTTCAAAGATCCCGTTGAGTGAGTCTTCTCTGATAGGCAGCAGGAAACACGACGCCAGCTGCTGGTTCCTGCGCAGGCCCGCATTGAACATAGTCGGCGAGGCGTGTGTGTACAGGCCCGTACTCAGGAGGTTGTAAGTGTCCCGGATCTTGAGCAAAACGCTGTCTTCGCTTTCTGCTAGGCTGTGGTGTAGCGCAATTGCGATTCGCAAGTACAAGTATTGCGGCGTCTCGCAGATCTTGTTGTCGCACTCACGGAGGAGGTAGCCTTGTTTGAGCGTGGCTATGCCGAAAAAGTCAAAAGTGAGGTCTCGTTCCTGCCTTATCATCGCGTTCAGGGCGGCGGCGTGCTTGTCCACAAAGATAGAGAACGATGGCAGAAGCGACAGGCGCAGACGATCCATCGAGCCGGCGAAGGTAGGGGAACAATTTTTTTGGATATTGCTGGCCTCAAGTCTGCCTCCGAGCAGCGCAAAGTCCGGGTTGTAAGAGGCCAAAGCCGCACAGCTCGAGGCCGCGAGTCCATCCAGATCGGACGTGGAGATACCGTTCCGTAGGCCGGCAATAGTGGTTTTGGCCACCTCGACCGCGTTGGCGCCGGGCAGGTCACTCGCAAGGACCGAGATGCGGTGCAGGATCTTGTCGAAACACACCGGCTCCAACGAACCATCTCTTTTTTTTGACCTGCATTGGCAGTGCTTACATTTTTAGGCACGAGAGAAAAAAAATCATTCTCTGCTGAAATGCTGGAAGCCAAAATACGAAGCCAGCAGGGCGTCCGTCACTAACAATTCTCCTTTCCCTGTAGCAGCAAACAGCATGTACAAGAGCCCGTGCCACAGGCGGTTCTCGGCCCACCACACTTTGCCGCCCAGGAAGCTTTTTTCTTGTTTGTTCAGAACTCCAGAAAGCCACACCACGGCGGGGACCATGGCAAGAACGCGCAGTTTGTCTTTGGTCGGTGGTGCAGCGTCAAGTGCCACTTTGGCTAGTAAAAATCTGGCAGGAAGGCACCCGCCGACAAAAAGCCAAGAATTGTCTTTAGCTTGTGTGTCTGTCATGTCTAGCTTAATCAGCCAGAAGCTGTAGGCCTTTGAGTCGAAAGTTCAATTCTCTGATGTTGCTGCTGTCAGGCGCGCATTTTTTTGGGTTTATTAATATGTTTGAGGAAAAAAAGTTTTAATGAAACGGTATCAGAGTCCTGGCGCGTCATTAGTCACCTTTTGTTTCTTTAGCGGCCTGTGGTCTCGGTACAGACCGTCATGGAACTGCTCGGCAAAGCACACTGCTACGTGGCCCTTTTTTGCCTCCGTTCATCTTGTGAAGCACAAAAGCGGATTTCCTCTTCTTGGAGCCTTTCTCTCTCTTGCTCTCTGATTTGTCGTTGTCTTTCGCTAGGTACAAGCCAAACCTGTTCACCACGTGTTGCAGTCTGCCAAGTGACGACTTGTGTTGCTTTGCATGCGCTGCCTGGTCCTCGGACCTAACCCCTGCTTGTGAATAAAACAGGTCGACACAGGCGCGTCGCCATACAGCGTCCTTCTCTTGCAGCAGCTAGTGAGGAATCTCTGTGTGCAGGCCTTGCTCGTGATCGCATTCGCCCTGCTTCTTGTCACACGCGCTGGCATGCAGCTCGCCAAACCCGCTTTTCCCCAGCGCCTCGCTGACTGTCTTGGCAACCTCGTACAGCTTAGCAGCGTCTTCCTTTGTCGCGAGGACCTGTTGAGGCCCGGTTAGCTTGACGACGCTCAGGGCGGCCGCCTGAGAGTCGAGCTTGGGCAAGGCAGTCTTGATCCGCCGGAAATCCCGCACTAAATCACTGGTGTTGAGCTTGGCAGCGTAAGAGAAGAAGCCTGGGTACCGGGCAAGCACGCACACCACCTGTTTCTGCGCCTCCTCTAGCGAATGCATGCCTCTAAAATGCTCCATCTGTTCCTGGCGCCACATCACATCTAGTTCAACAGAGCTGCTCTTCCAGTCAACCAGCTTGGTCAGCACCAGGCGCAGCAACACATCGTCTTTTGTCTGCGCCGGCTTCTCCTCTTCTTCTCCTTCTTCTTCTTGTACTCCGTCACCGTTGTCGTTTTCTTCTTTTTCGTGCCATCCTTCTTTCTCCGCGCGCGCAGAGGCTAGCGTCAGCAGTCGTTCCTCCAGTGGCTTGGCTTCGTCGAGTGTTACGATGAAGTCGGTGGACAGCTTCCGCCAACAACCGTAGCCCAGATCTCTCTGATGCTCGACCTCACGGGCTATTAGGCGCAGCTGCAGAGAAGTCGGGATTTCGTCCCTGTGCACCCGGCCACTGCCGTCGGTAAATTCGCCCACCCGCCGCGCGCCGTTTACGAGGGCCCAGTCCGACACCTTGCCTTTCTTGGCAGCCTTGTCGATCATCTGCTTTTGTTTTTGTGTAAAGTTCTGGAGCATCGTCTTGAACAGCTGGCAGTGCTGCCAGGCATTCCCTGCTCGCGCAAGGGCTTCGTCGTAGAACCTCACGGGACCTAGCCCGCCGTCACCGAAATAGGCCAGGATAGTCGCGGGTGCTGCCAGGTTGCGCGCTCGCAGCAGCATCTGCGCCAGGCCCCGGCCGGTAGGCCCAGTAACAGCCACCTTGCGTTCTCGGTCCGCACAGTTGAGCATGACGAGCTGGAAGGGTGTTTGTGCGTCAACGGCCACCATGGCAGCGGACGTAGAAAAAATGCCACTGGTGTCGCGGCCTTCGCCTTGTCTCTCGTCCAGGTTGTCAACGCACTTACAGTCGTCGTTGTAGCACAGCCAGCCATCGATGTTCGCCAACATGCGCTGCTTCGTTCTCTCCGCCGTCCTGCCGTCGATGATGCGCACCCTCGCTCCTTCTGCCTACTCGCTGCGGATCTTGTTGTCGTGTGCGTACCTGGCCTTCTGTTCCTCTGTCCAGCCGGCCTTGGGCCCGGCCGGCCTGTTCTGCCTACACAGCATCGTGGCGTCCAGCTCGGGCGTGTGGTGCTGCAGGGCCTTGCCTTCCTCCACCAGTTCGTCGTAAGCTCTGCGCGCTCCCGGGCTGCCCACGAGGTGCGGAAACGTGTGGCCGAGCCGGACCATATCGTCGTAGGTAGACTCCAGCGCGCGCTGTGACCGGAAGCAAGTCCAGCTACGCTGCGAGTTGTCCTCGAGGCTTCCAGCCAGAGCCGCTTTCCAGGCGTCGTAGTCTGGCATGATCTTTTTCAGCCTGCGCTCCAGCGAGGGCAGAATGTAGGAGTAATGGTGAAACTCGACCTGCGCCTGCGCCTGCTTCGGCGTGTCGCACTTTTCGCGCTTGAAGGCGATCCCTTCTTCCTTGCTACAAAACAAGAAGTCGTACAACCTGCTGCAATCCGTCAGGTCCTTGTCCATGATCAAAAGACGCTCCGTTCGTTCACACACGTCCAGTAGAACAGTGTTGTTGGTGCGCAGGTTGCCTCGGTTGGTCTTCTCACTCACGGTCTGGTCGCAGATCAGAACGAACTCGTCCAACACACAGAGCGAGTATCGCTGTATAAAAGGCCTCCCGCCGTCGCACTTTTCCTTGCTTTGCAGTTTCCACAACGACTCCTCATGGCAAAAGACTATTTTCGCCTCGTACAGGTCGCGGTAGGAGCCGGTGGTCCGGTCTTTCTCGTAGTACACGACGGTGTCGTCGATGATGCTTTGCAGAACCGCGAGATTGCTGTCGGCGGTCTGTTGTTGTGCCAGTTCCTCTTCACAGAACCGCTTCAGTTCTGCTGCCTTCCATGCATGGCACTGGAGCAGCAGTCCGCCACCGCCGCTGGTAGCCTGTGTCCGCCGCCCCGTGACCCACAGGATCCTGGCGCTAGGATTCTCCCGACGCAGCCGGTAGATGAACTCGAAGGCAGTGTATGTCTTGCCCATCCCCGTCCAGGCGTTGAGGCATTGCACGCTGTGCTTCTCAAACGATAGCGAGTGCAGCACGGGTCGTCCGCTTGCTGTCTTGGCCATGTCATCCGCAGTAGACCCGCGTATTGGTACAGCCAGTGCTGCTAGGAGGTAACAGGACTGACTCCAGGTCGAGCCGAGCGATCATCTGTTGCACGGACCAGCCAATGTCAGTCGAGGGCACCGGGACACAGACTTCCACACGCTTGCCAGCCACGTTCATGTATCTGGTGCCTGGCTTGCTCGTCTCGACACCCGGGTAGACTGCGTTTTCTCTGATGTAGGCGTTCAGCTCGCGCATCACCGCGCCCTTATCCCCTGGCAGCTTGCCCTCTCGGTCCGAAACAATGACTTCGTCGTGCACTAGGCAGCAAATGTCGCAGCCCTTGTCCCAGAAGAATTGCATGGCAGTCCTCATGGTCACTGCCTCGTACCTAGTTGCAAGGTAGTGCACGAAGCGGCCGAGCTTGTCGTAGAGGGTCGCCGAGCGGCCAGGCAGGGTCTCCTCCGCGTCACCCTTCTTCTCGCAATCTTTCCACAGCTTCTTGTAGTACCACGTGCCCAGAAACTCGGCCGCGGCCCGTACCGCCGCCTGGTAGGCACGAGTAGTAGGGTAGTCGCCGGCGCACGAAGAGTCATCGAACTTGCTGCCGCCGTGCGTGATCTTGAGCATGGCGTTCTTGGCGCCCTCCCTGTCCACTCCCAGCTCCTCTTGCACGCGCCCCAGCACTTCCTCCCGCCGTTCGACGTACTCTTGCAGGGCAGAGACCTTGCTGCCAAGGAGTTCGCGAGCGCGCGGCATCTCGCTGACCAAGAACCAAATGAAGTAAGGCACGCTGTTTTTGATATCGAACGCCCAGTGCCAGTCCTCGAGACAGAGCCTGCGCAGGGCCTTGGGCGCGTTCTGGTAGCAGCGGTCCGCGTAGAGCCTGCCGCCTTTGCGACCACTCCCGTAGCTGTAGCTCACCTTCATTCCGCCATCGTCGTTGCAGGCCGCGTGCAGAGACAACAGGAACTGCTTGTAGAGTGGGCTGAGGCGCTTGTTCTCCACCAACTGCGCGAGCTTAGCTGGGTCCCCAGTCTCGTACAGGAACGGCATGATTGTACCTACCATACAAGACATCCAATAAAAATTTGGCCGACCTGACAAAATTTGGCGTAAAATTTCACGTAAATTCCGGCAGAGGGAAAAATTGGCAATAGTTTCTGTTCCGGCTGCAGACCACTTCTCGAGTTTATTGACTCGAGAAGAATGAGCTGGTCAAGGCAGTCCGTTACTTTTTTCCGATGTTGGCGCGAAACGGTTTTCTAGAATTTCCGTTAGCGAATCATTGCCGTTATTTCCCATATCACTGCCTTTTTTTGCACGTATCACAATATTTCGGCCATATCACTATTATTTGGACCCTATGGGGACAAAAAGGCAATACGTGCCTGAACCAGCAGCTAGGCGCGTGCCACGGCCAGGGTAAAAAAAGTAACGGACTGTCAGTTCAGCCTCATAATCCAACAACCGACGCAAAAAAGTAACGGACGAAGGACATGTTCGCACGACCCTGTGACCGCGTGGAGACTCGACAGGCCAAGCGACGCCGCGTGGACAAGATGGCGCTCGCCGTGCCGCTGACTGGACCGACAGAGCCCATGACAGTACACGAGATGATAGAGTACACCGCCCGACGGGACGACGCGGAATACACCGACCCCGGTACGTGCGATTTCGACGAACACGACTACACCTAACCAGGAAAACTCAGAACAGGGGACGAAGTGACGGCGGAACTCATCGCAGAGGGCGAGGCTGGTGCCTGGAGGCGGGGCTACTTACAATGGTCCGACCTAGACGCTGTTATCGCTGGTCCGTACAGCAGATTCGAACAATTGAACGAACCCGGCGACTCGACCTTCAGAGCAATCGCAGCTAGCTATCTCGCTGTGCGTTTCTTGGCCACGCTGCTGCCGCTTGGAGTGGCTAATATCTGCAAAGATGAAATCGCGCCCCCTTTTGTCAACGACATACTAATAGATCCTGATCAATGGATTTCCCTCGATGACGACGATCGTGCACAGCTGGTATGGCGCAGCTACATGCCCCACATGAAACGCAATTTATTTTACTATGAGCCTCTGCTAGTAACCCCGCAAGAGATGAAGTATAAAGACCGCTCGCTAAGATATCCTTACATCGCGAGTGGAGTCATTGCGAGCATTACACCTGAATCGATGGGGCCTCAGGGCGCAGCACGAGCCGCTGGCACGCGCATACATACGCAAGCGAGCGGCACTTCACAACAGGCGCATTGAGGCTTTCAGGGCGAGAGTAGAGCAGCTTGTTCTCGAAAATTTGTAATTATTCAATAAAAGCAAAATGTATGTATCACTATACCTGCGGAGACAGCGTAGCAATCGGGACTTTAGCGGGCGAGGTGCAGCAGATACTCAGAGTCGCAGTAGGTCGTGAAGCAGGCGCTGTGCCACAAGGTCGAGAAGTCGCTGTCAAAGGCGAGGAAGGCTTGGGCGGAATTGCTAAAGGCAGAGGCCACAAAGGTGCTAAAGTTGTTAGAGGTCATCCAGGCAGGCTGGTTAACTTTGGCTTCTGTGTCAAGGGTCAAGGTAATCAGGTCGGCTAGATCGACCAGATGTGGGTTCCCAGACGTCGTCCTTCTGTGAGCGGTGTTGAGGGCTACCGCCTCGTTCGCGGCCACGCCGCCTGTTGCCCATCTCACGCCCCCGTCACCGTCCGAAACGAGAAAGTCGCCGCTCTCTCCGTCCACCGGCAGCACAAAGTCGTCGGTCGCACCATCCAAACGACGGCGTTTGTACGATCTGGCCACTTCCATTGCGGTTTGCTAATTTAACAGATCAAGAGAATAAGTTTTTTTAATAAAAAATACTCATTTTTTTACAATATTTCGTCTAGAAAATTGTCAACGAAGCGCATGCGTTCTTCCAAGTGTCTCCGCCAGGGACGTCTCGCGCGGGGTTGATGCAAGCTCCGTCACCATAAGGACTGCACACAAGCGAGGCCAAGTCCCGACGGTCGCCTCTTTTCCCCGTCCCCGGCCAAAAAAGCTGCCCTTCGAAAAAGCAGGCGCAGCAGGTAGGACAGACTGCCAACATGGTTAGTCTTCTTCGTGCGTGTAATAAGCTCGCAGCCTAAATGCGCCTTTTTCCTTTTGTGCGCTTGGTCTCTGTTTCTTCTTAATATTGTTGGGTTTCTCGCCACAAAGAGGACAAGCGTCTGGCACTGGCATGT
>WBZZ01001638.1:47500-57500 GCA_019918135.1 Paulinella micropora
TGTATGTATGTATGTATGTATGTATGTATGTATGTGCATGCATGTATGTATGTATGTATGTATGTATGTATGTATCACAACCAACCAGCTCATAGCAACCACAAGCATCATTCATGTACATACACCACACCACACATCTTACGTAACACGTAACAGACAGACAGCATGCACATAAACATAAATACGTGGGTTTGGGCTCGCAAACAAAGAAAAATAAGCACAGACAAAGGCTGCACAAGGCGCCTACAACACCACCTCCACGCAGGTGCATAAAGCTTCACACAAACATCTCACTTAGGTGCACACACTGAAGTGCAGGCGGCAAAAGCTCAGACAAACACGAGAAACGTAAAGCAAGCCTAGCACAGCTATGATGGTGTGCGCAGACCAAGTTTTAAGCCACCTCCCCAGCTTCGCGTATTAACTCGAAAAAGATACCTACCAAGAGGTGGTCACCAAGCACATAAGAAACACACCTGCCCCATTACTTTTTCTTGCAATTTCTTGCCAAGACCCCTAGCTTCTTTGGACACGCATTTTTACTGCAAACACGCAGCTGGAAGTGCACCAAACAAGCGCCTCAAGTTGGTCCATCCAAAATAGGTAGTAAATTTCACTTGACCCTGGAAAGGCTAGGGCGAGTTTCCATAAAACCAGCCCAGGGAAGATGCGCCATGGCATGGGCTATCAAATCCCCAAAACATGAGGTGAGTCGAGGCCTGGGAGTTCAGATCGAACCACCAGACGTTCATCAACCACTCATCACTGCTTTTTTTCACACAACTTGTGCCCCGTGACCCTTTCGTCCGGGAAACTCGCAAACGCACTTTCACACAGGTATTCACACAAGCAAAGTTCCCTGCGATAGCCCCTGGCACCTCCCTCCTCCTACTCTGCACTCCAACCCCAAACACATGGCAGACCCCATCTTTTCAAAACCTCGAAAAACCAACCGCGTGTGCAATTGGCGTTCGCAAAATACGGCTATCGACGGGGGTCTATACAACGGTTGCAGAGCAATCTAATTAATATGAAATAATCAATATTAACTAAACCAGTGGCAAGTTGGTGTGTAGCTTTCGACTCGTAAGTGGAAACCCCCAGATATACGCCACTCCCGGAAAATAACGCAGTCATCTCGTGCCGATTTGAGACGCCAGAGCTTGCACACCGCACTATAAGATCCAGAGGCTTAAAAACAAAAAATATAGAAAGAGGAAGAGAGAGCCGGACGGGCACTATAGCGGCCAACAACAGGGGAGGGAGAGGAGGAAAAGAAGTGAGAGAGGCAGGCAAGAACGAGGAGAAGTAGCCTACCAAGAAGGAGAAGAAGAAGACAAAGAAGGGAGAGGAAGGAGGAGGAGACTCGCCAAGACCATGAGAGCAGTGTCCGATCAAAAAGTTAGATGCTCACGCGCGATACTAAAACATAGTATGGGGTAGGCAAACACCACCAAATAGTCACATGCGCTGGAGGCCGAAGGAGAGTGCTGTATAGAAAACCTTCAAGCCAGAGAAAGCGACACAAGGTAGCATAGCCTAGGATACGCACAAGTGGTGGACGCCCGCCCCATGACCACAAGGTAACCTGCAATGGCCATGGGCCCGACTTGTGGACCTAGGACTAAGAACCCGTGCAAGAGAGTCAGGGGAGAAAGGGAGAAAGCCCAATCATCTGGCCAACGGAAGGGAGGACGGTGAGAGAGGGAACACCCCCTAGCACGCTAACTGGGTCGGGAATGCATGGAGAAGTGGGGAGAGGCAGTCCCACAAGAGAGGAGTGGCGGGCTGTGACAAAAGGGTCACAGAAAGCACAAAAAAGGCGAGGAGAGGAAAAGAAAGGGAGAGAGAGAGAGAGAGAGAGAGAGAGAATGAAAGAGAAAGGAGAGAACTCGAGAGGAGCAGGGCACGATTAGAGCAACACCATAGGTTCGAATGTGTCCCACATTTCCTGCCGCGCACGGTCAAGAATCCGCGCATTCGATTGCGCAACGAGGACAGAGGAGGCTGCCCGGAAAAATTCTGTGAGCCCACTACCAGACTCAGGGAAGCTGCCATCAAGCTGCTGATGGGCCCGGGCACGTGAGGGAAGGATAGAGGCGCCTCTGGAGAGAGTGTCCCTGTACATCTTCACCCGACGTAGCGCTCCTGATGGCTCAAGGACGAAGGGGACAAAGGACACGTTAAGTTGGGCTGCCATTTCACCGTACCGCGTTCTTTTGATGCTTTCTCTCGCATTTGCTGCTGCAAGGGGAACAGTGCCAGCAGTGCGAACCACTGACTCCGCCTGGGCGTGGCAAAAGATACATCGATAAGCGCGTTTGGGGGGCAGTTCTGTCCGAGAAGCCACCACACACGGAGATCTGGGTGTTCGTTCGAGCGAAGAGTGAGATTGCGTGGTTCAATTTCGACTTGTGCACCACAGCGACGAAGGAACCGAGCTAGGAGTTGTACGTACGCATCGTGTCGCCTGATTACAGCACCAGCCGCTGCATAGCATGTCCGTGCAATGTAGTGGTGAACGAAGGACTCCCTAGTGAGGACAGTGTTGCACGTGTGGCACGGGATGTCATGCTCCGGGATGTCGGTGCACGCAATACCTGGGATACGTGTGAGGACTGCCACTCTGAATTCAGCATCAGAGAGGCTAAACTCAGGGATGGTCGGTAGGACTGAGTAAGGAAGAGCACGAGCACCCAGTTGGCATGCAGAGAGGAGGAGAGCTTTGCAAGCTTGTCCTGCACTGTCAGCTAGGGCGTTCGTGTCGGCAAGCAGGAAATTCCAGATGTGACTGGAGAGGAGACGCTGAAGGTTGCGGGGTGAGCGCCGATGTGGAGTCATGATTTCCGCTAGGAGCTCATCAGGGACCCCACGATATCTGAGGTCACCACAAGTCTGGTGCAGGGTAGTTGGGATGCCGTCGTAGGTCTCAGCGTCGTTGTCTTCTAGGTTGACTTGCTCGCGCGGGTCCCTGCCTTCTATCGCACCTACGTTGACGTAGGGCTACAGCCAGAGGACTTCATGCAGACACACGCAACTTGGAAAGATATTAGGTGCAGCCTATGGAACCAACTGCATGATGCTTTCAGACCCGCTCTCACCGCATACGCCAGAGCGGTTGATTCTAAAGACATCGATGCTCGTCAAAATGCATTCCTCACCTTTATTCGCGGGCCAGGCCAAACACTCGGACGAACTAGGGGAGGTAGGGAAAGGAGCGAGAGACAGCTACGTACCCAACTCAGCCGTGGCCTAGCTACCTATGTTCCCCCTGCGGCGTCAAGGATGAGCACAGGAAGCGACAGTTGCCCTTTGCTTTCTTCCGATCGAGCTGCCAGCAGCTCTGAACCGATTGCTCCCCGCTCCGCATCCAACCTGCTGCTTAACGCCCCAGACGGCAACCAAGAGGAAGAAGATGATTTGAATGAAGACAGCAAAGGTGGCTCTCAACTAGCACAGCAAGTAGTGCTAGCACAGGAACTCGCGACGGGAAGTCATAGGAATCTGTCAAGAGCAGCACGTATGCTGACTAGTCCGGGACTGCTCCCAGCCGATGAGAATCTGGTTCAGGCTCTGAGAGAGTTGCACCCGCCAGCCCCCGACAACGAAATCCTTCTTGCTTTGCCATCTGATGCTCCAAGGCTAATCCTTGACCCAGAACAGATACCGAAAACGCTTCTGAATAATTGTGATGGAGCTAGCCCTGACCTTTTCGGGTTCACTTCAGAAATCCTGTTTGCTCTATCGCAAGACCCGGAGTGCCTCATGGGCATTCACCGCCTTGCACAGGAAATAGCTAACGGTGACCTCACGGACCTAGAGGCTAAGTTTCTGTACGCTGCACCTGTCCTAGGATCAAAGAAATCGCATGATGCTCCTCCGACAGCTGCCCCCAGACCTATAAACACCGGATCACCCGTCGTCAAACTTGGAACTCAACTTGGGTTTGCGCAGGTCAAGGGTGATTCACCAGAGATCCTCCCACTGCCCCAATGTGGTGTTGGCAAGCCTGGTTGCTTACAGGCAGCTGTTCATCGGATCAATAACCACCTTTCATCATCTGTGCATGAGGATGTTGTTGCTATCTCCTTTGACTTTGCCAATGCTTTCAACCTGAGGCATAGAAGTGCTATTCTAAGGGAAGTGCTTGCAACCCCTCAATTAAGATCGATCTGGAGGCTCATCTTCCAAGCATATGGCTCACCAAGCCTACTATATGTTCGCAAGAGGGGAGATGTTCTTGCATGGCTTACCTCTGCATGTGATGTGAAACAGGGATGTGTCCTCGCCAGTATGCTCTACTCTTTGTCAGTGAAACCTGTTTATGAGCGGCTTGCAGGTGGAGCTGTAAGTGCAACAGTGGTAAATGACTTTGTTGTTGCAGGATCTCCAGAGGAAGTGGCACTCACCTTTGCTAATATGATTAACCTGCTAGATGATTTGAACTTTGCAGGTGGACTCAGATTAGCACTTGGTAAATGCAAACTACTCCTTCCTCCTGAGTTCTGGCATGATAGGAACAACCTCCGATGCAACCTGCACTGGCGCCTTTGGCCCGCATCCTTGCTCAGCTCGAACCAGGCAACGTACGCTTTGGGTGGATGCCCGCACTGGGTGGATGCATCATTCACCCGCTCCCCCCGTCAGCAGGCGGAACGCGATGGGTGCAGCTCTGCGAGAACCCCGATATGCCCTTCAATCTTGAGGATGAGGAGCTCACAGGGCCTGACAGGACTGCACTGAGTGTTGCGCAATGGGCCATCAGGGAAGTGCGCTCACACCGAGCCACCTTTTGACACACTCCTTCATCCCCATCTCTCTTCCTCTGTTGCATACACTCTCCTAGTCAAGTGTGTCGTGCCACGCATGAGCTATCTCTCTCGTGTTGTTGAGCCTGCTCTACTCATGCCTGCTCTCCGTCTCTTTGATAGCATGGTTTACAACTGTTTCACCACACGCTTTCTGCTCCCACCTTACACATCCCTAGCACCTGTGGCACAAGTCGCCCTCACTCTGCCCAACCGCTATGGTATGTGTGGTCTTGGAAGCATTGAAGCTGTGGCGCCAGCTGCTTTTCTATCCTCTTTCCTACAAGCAGTTGACGTCAACTGTCGACGCAATCGAATGGTTAATTTCACGTTGGTCAGACAAATCATGGGACGGTAATTGCAAGTCAGGACTGCGAGTAAGCGGGAGCGAGATGGGCACGTCGATGTTCTAGATGTTAGAGTTAGCTCTAGTGGATTGCAATTGTCCTGCCGATTTAGAGTCCCTGTGGCATGGATGGCCCGGTTGCGACCTGTGTGCCCATTCAGCCTGGCCCAGGGCTCATCACACGTGTTGCAAATCTCAAGGCCAAGGGATATAGCAAGACTTCTTGTCGCGGGATCCAGAGGTAGATGGCGGGTTCGGAAATGGAGCGCCAGTTGTGATAGCGTGCCAAAGCGCCTTGTTTCACACTGCAAAGCTGATGACAGTGGGCAGTAGCAAGGAAAAATGAGAGGAGGTGCTATAGCAAGGGCTGGTGGAGGAGACTGTGCTTCGGGAGAAGAGGTTTGCCAAGGGGCAGATGAAGAGAAGCTGCCAGTGTCCTGCACGTGTCCTTGCAATAGCCCAACCTGTTCTGTTCTGCTAGTGCGAGAGTCGTCTGTCGCAGGGAGTTGTACAGGCTCCGGGGGCAAGATATCAGGGGCTGGTGGGATAATGAATCCATAGTTCTGAAGCATCCATGGAGCATAATCATGTTCATACCGCGCAGGTTGGACCGATAGAGATCCATTTGCAGATTGGAGATGGGTAGTCTCCGCACGGCACTGCGGACACAGCGAGGATATCGCAAGCGCATCGGTTAGGCAGCGCTGACATCCTCTGTGATTACACGGGATCAAGGTTACAGGTTCGCCGTAGTCAGATTGACCAAGAACTTCCAAACAGACTGGGCAGGCATCTGCACTATCAACTGGAGCTTCCGATGGCAAGGGCGCGTCTGTTGTTGTTAGGGTTGTTGTTGTTGTTGTTGTCAGGGTTGTTGTTGTTGTTGTTGTTGTTGTTAGGGTTGTTGTTGTTGTTAGAGTTAGAAAGTGTAATTGGATTAGGGTTAGATAGTAGTAGTTGGATTAGGGTTAGAAAGTAGTAGTAGTAGTTGGATTAGGGTTAGATAGTAGTAGTAGTGGTTGGATTAGGGTTAGAGAGTAGTAGTAGTAGTTGGATTAGGGTTAGATAGTAGTAGTTGGATTAGGGTTAGGGTTAGGATTAGGGTTAGGGTTACCTACTCCTTCCCCCCTCACACACACACATTCACTCAGTCTCTCTCTCTCCTCCCCTACCACCTCACCCTCTCTCTCTTTCTTTCTTGTTTTCACCCTTGCATTCCTCTCTCTCTCTCTCTCTCTCTTTCTCTCTCTCTCTCTGTCTTGTTTTTTTGTTTGAGAGAGAGAGAGAAAGGAGAAAGGAGGGCAGAAGGGAGGGGGGGGCAATGAAGGGGGTATTGCTTGGCATGACCAAGGGAAGGTACACCGCCGCCTGTCTCTCTTTGTATCTCTGTCTCTCTGTCTCTTTTATCAGACTGACGAGGGGAGTGTGATATGGACTGGTTGGGAGAGGGAAAAAACAAAGACAGGGCGGGGTTGGGGGGGGGGGGGGGGGGGGCACAAGAGAAGATGCGGGGCAGGCCGAAAGCAAAAAGAGCGAGGGGGGACAGGAGTCGGGAGGGAATGGGGGAGGAATGGGACAAAGAAAATGATTGACCAGGATGAAAATAAGATTTTTTCTTTTAGCGAAGCCAGCGGCACGTAAAAATTCGACCTTGCTAATTCACGTATGATTCGGCAAACTTTTTTTGCGCGTAAATTTGCAGGGTCGGCGGTTCCACGAAATTTTTCTTCGCTCGTCGTGGGATTTTGTTCTTTCTTTTCCCTCCTCGAAGTTCCCCGGGGGGGGGCGGGGAGGGGGGGAGGCATCTGATCGGGAAATTCTTTTGTTGCCCCTCTCCCCCTCCCCCCCCCAAAAAAAAAATCGATGAACAATTTTTTCTGCCCCCCCCCCGCCCGGCCTTCCCCAAAAAATCAAGTAACAATTTTTTTCTGCCCCCCCCCCCCCCCCCCTCCCGGGGGGGGCCTTCCGGGGAAATAATTTTTTGCGGCAGAGGACGATTTTTTTTTTTTTTTTTTTTTTTTTTTTTTTTTTAGTATATATATATATATAGACAGGGTTGCGGGTGGCCTGTGAAAAATCCCGCCAACAGCGGGGGTGACAGGTGGCACATGAAAAATCCAACCGTCCCAATGCACGCAAGATTCCGTTAAATTCCTTTCACGCCAAACAGTCCATTGTACGACCAGCTCGCCAAAATCGCCGGGTCAGCAGCCAAACTACATTTTTTTTTTTTCGCTCGTGATTTTTTTCCCCCAGACACCATCTCCCCCACCCCCACTCCCCTTTCCCCCTCGGGGAATGGGAGAATTTGGGAGTCTGAATTTTTTGCGCCCCCCCCCCCACCCTCCCCTCCTTCCCCCCCCCCCCCCCCCCTTGCCCCTCGGGGAATGGGAGAATTTGGGGGTCTGAATTTTTTGCGGCCCCCCCCCCCCCTCCTCCCCCCGGCCTTCACCCAACTTCGGGGGAAAACTTCCTTGACTGCCGACGAGAATGTTTTGTTCTATCTGAAAAACCCAACGCACGCAAGATTCGGTAAAATTCCTTTCGCGCGAAATAGTTATGCACGGATAGGGCGCTAAATTCGACTTTTTCGCTCCCCCTGACACCATCCCCCCCCCCCCGGGCCTTCCTCCAAAAATCAAGGAATAAATTTTTCTGTTTCCCCCCCCCCGGGCCCTCCACAAAAAATCAAGGAACAATCTTTCTGGCCCCCCCCCCCGGCCCTCCCCAAAAAATCAAGAACACAATTTTCTGCCCCCCCCCCCGGCCCTCCCCAAAAAATCAAGGAGAAAAATTTGGAGGCCGAGGACGAACATTTTTTTTTTTCTATGGTCGGGGTGGCGAGTGGCACGTGAAAATTGCCGCCAACAGCGGGGGTGACAGGTGGCGCGTGAAAAATCCAAACATCCCAATCCACGCAAGATTCAGTTAAATTCCTTCACGCCAAACAGTCCGTTGCACACGACCAGCTCGCCTAAGTCGCCGGGTCAGCGGCCAAACGATATTTTCTTCTTCGCTCTTCGTGATTTTTTTCCCCTTACACCATCTCCCCCCCACCCCTCGGGAAATGGGAGAATTCGGGGTCTGAGTTTTTTCGCCCCCCCCCCCCCAACCCCCAACGGCCTTCCCCCGAAAATCTGGGAAACAAATTTTTCTCTCCCTTCCCCCCCCCCCTCCCTCCCCCCGGCCTTCGCCCAACTTCGGGTGAAAACTTCCTTGGCGGCCGACGAGAATTTTTTGTTCTATCTGAAAAACCCAACGCACGCAAGATTAGGTAAAATTCCTTTCGCGCGAAATAGTTATGCAAGGATAGGGCGCTGAATTCGACTGCTTAGCGACCAAACAATTTCTTGCGCTCGTGGTGGTTTTTTTCTCTCTGCTACCATTCGCCTTAGTCAAATGTGGCAATATTAGCAGTACTTTGTTTGTAATAATTACTTCTGTCATATTTAAGCGAACTATGAAAAAAAACCGCTCATCAATAACGTCAAAGGTCATTTTAATGAACCATTAAGTGGGTGCACTCGCGCTGGAGCGACGATTTTATTTTTTGATAACATAACTAAGTCACTTCCAGATAAGATTTTACCTCCGTACCTTGACGTATCGATAGAGCATGTCTTGAAATATTAATATCCAACTTATTTCAGTATTACTACGTTGAGAAATGATGATTTTATTCAGTTTGAAAAACACTGCCACACTGATTTGTGGCCATGACTAGGATCCTCGCGTTCAACTGGCACCTATTTTTGATATATAACATAACTAAGTCACTTCCCGATAACTTGAGATTTTACCTCCGTACCTTGACGTATCGATATTAATAGACTTCACTGAGCATGTCTTGAAATATTAATATCAAGCTTATTTCAGTAATATATTACGTTGAGAAATGATGATCATGTTTTATTCAGTTTGAAAAATACTGCCACAATTGTGGCAATGATCCACAAATGTGGCGCTCGCCCGGTTAAGGGCTAAAGTTATTACCCCTGGTTCTCAATACAAGTTTAACTTAATAATATTATTACACTGATGCTACCGTTGAATTGCACTAACTTGAATTCTCATTGTCAAAGTGAATTTGATTGTTGACTTTGACACTTAATATCCTAGGCTGTACTAATATGAATACCTCATTCTTTGACGTCATTTTTATCAAGATCTCCTGGAACTCTGTTGTTTGTTCTTTCTTTTCTTTCGGACGGACGGACCGGGGGGGGGGCGGGATGCTACAGCCGACTAACCGACTTACCTGCATGCTGCGTCTCGTCTTGTGCCACTGGTAGTCGTGGTCTCCGAGGTCAGCCATAGCCTAAATTGAGTAGCGCGAGGGACAGGGCGCGAACCATACGATGGAAGGAGTAGCTGTAGCGGGGTATTTGCAAAGCCTAGCACAGTTGACAAACAAAATTAAGAACAATACACTGTGGCAGAACATGCTTTTTTCTTCAGATACTTGCAGTCCGCAGCGGCGTGAGTGTGCGCGCCAGAGGGAGAGGCACTAGCTTTGACGGAAGATAGCACAAGCAGGAGGCAGGCACCATCGGCCGGCTGCTTGTCTGGCATGATCGGACTCATAGGCGCTACCGGCGGGTCGCTATCCAGGCATGTGGCACGAGGTAAGGAGCAGCACAGCTGGATGTGCACAAGGTAGGATAGCAGCAGAGCACAGCTGGACGCTCCTGCAGCCCACACACACACACACACACACGCACACACACACACACACACACACACACGCACGCGCGCGCGGCGCGCCCACACATACACACACACACACAGACACACATACACGCACACCCTCGCTCACACACACACACAGACACACCCACACAATACA
>WBZZ01001638.1:65000-92495 GCA_019918135.1 Paulinella micropora
ACCTACCTGCCAACCTACCCGCCGACCTACCTACCCGCTTACTTACCTACCTGCCTGCCTACCTACCTGTCTTCCTACTTACCTGCGTACATACCAGGGGGGGTGGGGGGAGGCGTGGTTGCAGGAGGGGGGCCGAGGTTGCCAGGGGGGGGGGGGGGGGGAGGAGGGGGCCGAGGTTGGAGGGGGGGGGGGGGCCGGGGTGGTCGTGGGGGGGAGGGAGCACTCTTTTAGTCTTCTGCATTTTTGGGGTTTGTGCGTGTCTGGGTTCTGGGAAGACTATTTTTTTTTTCTCTGTAAATTCCCTATGTTTTCTTGCCTGCGTACCTACCTATGTGTCTACCCACCTACGTGCATACCTACATACCCGCCTACCTACATACCAGCCTACCTACCTACCTACCTACCTGCCTACATACCTACCTGCGCCTGCCTACCTACCTGCTTACCTGCCTGCCTACCTACCTACCCACCAGGCATGCCGTGGCACCCGCCTTTTTTGATTTCTCCTGCGCTCCTTGCCCTTTTTGCTATCCGCCTGCTCCTGCCTGGCCTGCTTCGTACTCCGACTGCCTTGCTACTACACACGTCGCTGGATGGCAGGTGGTAGTCCGTGTCGCTGGATTGATATGGGATAGTTGATTGACTCTGGGGTTGGAGGGAAAGTCGACCCATGGACGAACGAGGATGGGCCTGACTTTCCTCTCGACGCATCCGGGCCGGGGCAAGGTAGACCTCAAGCAACCTGCCTGATTTGCTTTGGGGGAGGGGGGTTGGAGGAAGGGAGGATGCAGGGAAACGATGGGCGGCCGCCCGGGAGGGAAGCGGAGGGGGGGGGGGGGGGGGGGGGGGGGAAACGGAGGAAATAAAATGTGTTATGAGAGGAGGGGGGGGGGGGGGGAGAGGTACAAATGTGAGTGTAGGAACACTAGAGGTGTAGTTGTAGGTGTACGTGAAGGAGAGGTGGTGTAGGTTAGAAGAGGTGTAGTGTGTAGGTGTAGGAGTGGAAGTGGTACGGAAGCAAATAATAATATGATCGACTGGAAAACAAGGGGGGGGGGGGGGGCCAAAATGTTGGGAGGGAAGCGGAGGAGGGTGTGTGTGGGGGGGGGGGGGGGAGTAGGAAAGGAAATAATGTGTGATGAGAGAAAGGAAGGGGAGGGGGAGGGGAAGAAATAAAAAATGCGCTGCTCTGGGAAGGGAGGAGGGGGGGGGGGGGGGGGGGCAGTGGATGGGAAATGGAAGATGAAGCTGGCGTTGAAAAAGTAAATTTTTCTTGATACTAATATAATAGCACTATGTTGGCACAAAAAAGGAGATCACAAAAGAAAGTTGTAGGTGTATGTGTAGGAAAGCTGTAGTTGTCAGTGGAGAGGTACAGATGTACGTGTAGGAATGATGCAGGAGAGGTGTAGTTGCAGGTGTATGTGAAGGAGAGGTGGAGGTGGAGGTGTAGGAGAGGTGTAGGAGTGGAAGGGGTCCGGAAACAAATATGATTGACTGGAGAACAAGGAGAGGGGGGGGGGGTGGGGGTGGTATTTGAGGAGGGGAGGATGGAGGGAAGGATGCGATGGGCACCCGCCAGAGGCAAAAATGTTGGAAGAGAAACGGGAGGGGGGGGCGGTGGATTGTGGGAAGGGAGAAAAGGAAATAAAATGTATGACGAGAGAACGGAAGGGGGGGGGGGGGGGGGAAATAAAAATGCACTGCACTGGGAATAGAGGAGGGGGGACAACGGAAGGGAAAGGGAAGATAGGAGCTCGCGTAGGAAAAGAAAGTTTGTCTTGATACTAATATAGTAGTACTGCTGTGTTGAACGGCACAGGGCGGCACAAGCGCCACATATACCATCATGCTGCATGTCTGTCTATATAGCTTTTCCAAGAGGAAGCGTTGATCTTTCGTTTCCGCAGGTGTTCATGGTGGACCAGGACGGCCCCTCTTCATCAGGTAGGAGAGAGAAAAGGCCGCAAGCTTTATTTTACGGTGCATTTCAGAAACGCACGATACCTGTGGGCACAGGGTAAAGGCAAGAACAACAACAACAACAAGAATAGCAACAAAAGTGGAAAGTTTGGGGGGAACAGGGATAGGAAACGACCATGGAACTTTTTCCGCTGTATAATGATGGCTGCTCCTGCGCGGGGTGACGAGTTTAGCCACACAAGCTGCGGTCTGGAAACGCATGGGCGCAAAACGCCTGAGTCAGGCGTTGTTCCAATTCGTGCGATGAGAAAAGGAAGAAGTAAAGTTTAGGGGCAAGCTTGATATGCTATTCAATCGCGTCTTTGGATGGTAGGCGGTGGTCGGCGGCGCATTGATATCGAGCAGTTGCTCAACTCAGAGGCTGAAGGGGAAAAAGTGCCCTGGACGCAAGATGATGAATACGGTCGCTCTATGGCAGCAGCTCCCATACCCTCGGACATGGACAACGGTGAGTTGCTGTCATTCCACCTTTGCATTTCATGCATCTGAATTTACCTTGCTCTCTACAGGACGCACACGCCTTGCGATGGGCACGGAAGCTCCTACTGAGCGTTCTGCAAGCCTCAAAAGGGTCACTTTCTTTGTGTCTTTCTGTATGTCACTCTATCTTGCGTTCCCTATTATTGTAGCCTCGTCAGGATTTGGACGAGAAGCACAGTGGTGGGAGAAAGCAACCTACGATGCCAGATCCACAGCGTGGCGACAAACCAGCAACATGGGTAAACGCTACCATTAAAGTCAGCTTTACAGTCCCGCCTGGTATGGGTTTGCGCAGCTCGCCGTGGAGAAGAAACCAAGGCACACGAAATCGCCGCACAATGGTACAGTGTTACCAGAAGGAGAACTGGGCAGGACAGGGGGAGTGTTTGTATTGGGGTTAGGGTTACTAATAGGTGGACTGCTCGTCCAAGGGCTTGGGGAGGTGTTGCTCGTGCAAGGGCCGCGGGGATGTTGCTCGTGGCGGGCATGTTGCTCGTGCAGGGCCACGGAGGCGTGGCGCTCGTGCCGAGCTCTCATGCGGGGGTGTTGCTCGTGCAAGGGCCGCGGGGTGCGCGTGCAGCCTGCTTATGCAAGAACACGCCCCCTGCGGGGCTGGTGCTCGTGCAGAGGGGATGGCTTCTCATGCAGGGCCGCGGGGGGTGGTGCTCGTGCAGTGCCGCTTCTGCGGACTGCTGCGTGCAGCGCGCGCTATATATTATATGATGCAATATACTGCCCACGTTTCAGTTGATCTTGGCTTTGTACAGAAACGGATGCGGAGCTCCCAAAGCGATCTGTGCAAGGTCCGCAACCTGGCGGCAGATCATCGACTTGGGTAAGATTTGCGATTGTAGACTAGACAGCTTTACTTTCGCGCCTGGCATCGATTTGCACAGGATATGGTGAAGGAGCAACCAAGCGCAAAAGTAAAAATGACAAGTTCACTGAAAGGTATTTCCTCTTACCGGCTGAGCTATGCCAATCCTTGCTAGTGGCCTCCGCTCGGCCGGGCACATGACGCAAGAGCCTGCTGACCCCTTGCGCCTGCTGCCACCGTCGTACCTTTCGCGCGTCTTCTTGTGTGTAGCGGCGACTGGGGACTCCACGCGCTATACGCAGATGCTTCTCGCACCTGCTAGTAGTAGGCCTGCCCACGTCCAACCAAACCCGAAGCGCAAACGCCCTGACGGCCACAATGGAAAACGTACAACAGAAACCCATCGTCGCATGTGTCCCGTATGTGAGAACCCAGTCGAAACGAGGGCGGTGACCAAGGCCAATCCGAATAAGGGTAGGAAGTTTTATGTCTGTGTGCACTGTCCCCCTAGTAAACGCCTTTGGCTGGGGTGGGTTGGTGAGCCAGAGCCTGTTTATCCTAGATGCGATTTTTGCGGGTTAGTGGGGAAGTATCAGTCTCAGTGTAGCAATGGTTGTGGTTGGGGATCGCAATACCGGCCCCGCTACGCGTATAGCGGAAGCCCATCTGCTCCAGTATTTCCGAAATCGACAGGTGTGCAATGCAGTGGTGGCAGCAGCAGTGACTGGCATGGTAATCCTGCGCCTGCCGTGACAAACAGCAGAGCCCCTCCCGTAACTAGTGTGGCGGTGTTGTGCCAGGGGACACCAGCGGATCCTGTCGTTGCGCTGGATAAAAACACTGCTGGAAGTAACAGCTCTTTCCTCCCGGATTTGCTTGCCTCTCAGCAAAACATGCCCGCTCCCAATGCCCGCAAACGAAAGGAGCCATCTGCCGCGGATGGCAGCGCGGCGAGGAGGGAGATGGAGAAACAACGGGAGCCGCAACCCCCCTTGCCTCTCTCCTCACCTCTCGAACGGGAGACAACACAAAGCCAAAGGAAAGGAGGGTGGGAAGGGGCAGAAAAGCATCACTGCCTCACCGGCGCTGTAGTGGCTACGCCTGCTCCCCGAGCGGTGCATCGTAACAGCTCGATAGTGAGCAACGCCAGCAGCAAGCCCTTCAATACCGCAACAGCGGCAACGCTGCCGTTGCAAGATGTGCCTAACTTGAAAGTCATGAAAAAAGAAGGCTATCCGCAAGCGCTGGCGCATTCGACACTGCTCCCCCAGATGAAGCTACGGCACTTCTTGATCACTTGGTTACACGGTTTTGAGCGACGGCCGACACTGCGGTGTCCTCTAGCAAAGAAGTGGCAGAGGCACGAAGATAAGTCATTGCGCCAGCTAGTCTCACCAGAGGCTAAGCTCAAGCAAGTGCTGAATACATTCCTCGCCCGTCTGGCCTACGCGCACACGTGCACACCGAACGGCCTTGCGGCTGATGCGGACAAGAATCCAATCCATGCTCGCACGGGGGACTCTGGAATCCTGTTTCTGGGACTTAAGGTCCTGGTCCCCTCACACGGCCGTCTGGATATCAGAGTAAGATTACCAGAGAGTCCAAAATATGCCCAAGAGTCATTTTTTGGCTTTCACTCCAGCAACAGCGTAAAGTGTTTCGTTTCCGGACAGGAAGCGAGCGGTAATGCTGTGGCGTACATCGAGCACATTTCGGATGTCCGCTTTGTTCTCCGCAATGGGAAAGAATCTATTGCTGTAATACGGAACTTGCAGACCACGAAGAATAAGTTGCCTGCACAAGCCGCGGATCCAAGCCAAAATGTTTGGAGATGCTTTCGGCTCAGGGTGCTTGCCAGTCAGCTTCTCGGGCCCGAGACCCTTCGGCAGTGGGACAGCACGTATTCTGTCTACACCAAACACCAGCACGGTGCTCCACTAGAGCCCGCGTACGTGATTAGTCCTGACCAATGCAAGGGCCTTCGGTCAAGCTGCGAGCTCTCTGTGCAACCCGTGGAAGTGATTCAGCGGTCGTCCCCTTCCTCTGCTGTTTCTGCTGCTTCCTCTGGTGCGGACAGCCTCGGTAGTTTCCGCATCGTCCTCACCGTTCCGGACTCGGTTCTACCACAGAGTTTGCAGGCTCCACCAGCGGGTATTCCACCACGTCCCGAAGCGCGTGGCTGCGCCCAGCAGCCGCCCATCGCAGATGCGTGCAAGGGTAAACATGGCACCGAAAATAGATGTGGTGACCCTGCTACACCCCCCCCCCCCCCCCGGAACACCAACTCTGTGCTCCTAGCCCCACCCCCACTACGCCAGCCAGCCTCGGCCCGCCCAGGCTTCTTTCCACCGTCACCTGCCTTTCCTCCCCGTTTCGTTACACTCCTGCCCCCTATCTCTACTCCTGCATCTTCTCCAGCCACACCTCCGCCCCCACACAATGGACGTGACTGCTCATGTAGGTACAGGTGTGGCAATCGCAGCAACTCCTTCCCTGACAGCGAACAGCACAGTCTCCTCTCAGCAGCAACCACCGTCAGCTCCTGGCTCCCCGGCCGAACTGCCCAGTGAGGTGATGGAACTCGATTGTAGAGACTGCAGAGACCTCCAGTTGACTAAAAAGGAGAGGACCGCGTTGGAAACATTCAGCAAATGGCTACACAGGAAAGGGTGGTGCCTGAGTGGCGCGGTGGAAAACCCTTTCGAAGCAGTTGCTTTGCTGCTCAACGCTTTGGGAATTGAGGGGGGAGGTCACACAGAAAAGTCTCTACGAAAAGGGTGTGAGGACATCTTCGGTAGGCTTCCTGTGGACGAGCAGCGGAAAATGGCAGAAGGTACTGGCTTCGAGCCAGCTGAATACAGAGCCTTGGTGGGGCAAACCCTCCAGGAATTCCAACTGCGACAAAAACAGTGGGAACAACGAAAAGACGACCGTATCAATATGCCACGTGAACCTGCGGGATGGGACGCAAACGTCGCCGAGCTGGTTTGCCGGCGGTTCCATGTTAGCATCCATACTCATAAACCACGGAAACGAGACCTAGATACGGGCGGCTCTCGGATTGGCCAGGGAGGCCGCCACTTGCGTTACCTGACCATGGAGCGCTGGTTTTTTCCAATTTGGAAACGTCCTGTGAGCGCCGAGACCAAACCGGCTGCCCCTCCTACTGCCACTACCACTACCACTACTGCTCTGACGACTGCGACCACGGCCGCTGCGGCTAGTACCGCCCCTATTACGATTAGCACCACCACTGCCTCTGCCAGTACCACCACTGCAACGTTAAGTCCTGGTAGTACCACCACCACCACTCGTACGGCAAGTGCTGATACAGCGGCCACGGCCGCTGCCGCCAAGCCACCCAGCATGTCTAGACAACTGCTTCAACCACTGGTGCGTTTCCAATTAACGCTAAACAACCGCATTGGACAGCCTATTACCTTGCATTACTTGACACAGCGCATACTGCCTTTCCTCACGGAATCAGACGCCCTTGATTGCAAGTGGAACTCCAAGTGCGAGGAGGTTGACCACAAAGGAAGGCGTGACCCTGGCTTAGCCTTGCGTGAACCAGTGAATTTCTGCGATGGAATGAAATTTTGCCACGCGTACTCCTTATCTCAAGAGGAACGGCGCTTGTCTCCGGAGAGGCTGAAGGCTCTGTTACGCCCGAGACGCAAGAAATTTCGCAAAGACCTAATCACGACACTGACTGCAGAGTTAGAGAAGCAAGGGTTCAAGAATGTCAAACTGCTAGCCGAATCACGCCATGATCGCTTCGCTGCGAACTCGGGAGAGTTCTACGTTCACGATGCGCTGCAGCGGATGGGTTACAATAGCTTTATGCGTTTATGGGTAAACGAGTTTCCCAGACATAGTTTGGAAAAAGTTGTACAAGCTGTAAATCTTGCCCGGCCAGATCTTGGGAGGCGCGATATCTTTCCGTACCAAACGGACGCGACGCGTGATGTACCTGGAGCACTTCCACCCAATCACAGAGAAAGACTGGTAAAGTCTGGAGCAGTTGTAACTGCGGACTCCGAGGAAGGAAAACGTCTGCTTGAGGGGCATAGGAACTTCCGACCCTGGCCCGAAAACAAGCCAATGGTGCTGCTACCAAAAGATTCCCAGAGTGGGCGATTTTTGCCCGAAATTTGCAAAAGTCAACATGATGACTGCCGAGCTTCCTGATGGCTCCAAACGTCAGATTGCAGTGAAGCTGATCGAAAAAGCGTACGATAAGACTTTGCATGTGCTTACAATTGGCTGTTCAAACACCAATCCCGTCGGTAATAAGGCCTCTCAGATTGTCGCTAGCGATGACCCTAACATCCATCAAAACTTTCGTCAAGAGTCCTTTGCGAACCAGGGTTATACACGCTTTGAAATAAGCTCTTATACTCACCCGCTTACATTGTTTCCGTCGGGGTCCGAGCAAAAAAGGGCGCTCGATGACCTGGAAGACGCCGTATGCGACGCTAAGTCGCTGGTACAGTCTTCGATTAGCACAAACATTCACAAGCTTTACGCATCCAGGAAAAGCGTCACCTTATGGATTGACATCGTGCGTTGCCAAGTCTGGCTGGACTGGTGGAAGGCGGGCCGCCGGGTGACAGCACTTCCCGTGTGGCGGAGGTCCTTCAAGGAAAGTCTTACGACCATGCTGAAGAATGTGGCAGCGCTCATCGGAGAGCTGCCGCTGCGCGTTGTTTTTACGACGTACAACTTGCGAAGCCCTGAAGGGAATGTCACCCAAGGCCCAAGCCTGGATCTGGCCATGGACCGTTGGATGGAAAATTACACCACCGCGGGAGAGCTTACAAATCCAAAGTACGGCTATTACCGCGTGGAGGACATCCAGTGTGGTGCCACCACCCTCTGTCTGGCGCAAGCGTCCACTGCAGCTCCACAAGTCTTCACACGCACTGGTTACGCCTTCGAAGTGGAACCAAGGCTGACAAAGCAGTTGGCGCGGCATAACATGGAGCCCAAGAACAACTCCAAGCTCATGGGACTGCCGTGGACAATTTGCCTCAGCGCAGATGAATGTAAGCAAGTAAGGAGCCTGAAATTGCACGAGCTCTTTCGCCGGAACGAAGCAAGTTTAGAAGCCTGGTGTAAATCGCTACAGCAAGCTCGTCTCCCTGGGAAGGGCAGCAGCTTGAATGGCATGCAGGGCTTGCCAGTCAGTGTAGGCCTGCCTATCTCTGTGTTCAAGACGCGGGACCTGAAAGACATCGAAGCAGGTGTCTACATTTTGGTTCTGGTGGAACGCCGTTTTTTTGCTGGAAAGTGGATAGCGCTGGCCTTAATTCAGCAGGAAAATTGCCTGGCTGTGAAGGTTCGAGTTCCAGAGAATGTTGGTCAGGACTTGCACAATCATTTAAACACGGCTGCCAGTGGCCCAAAGAAAATCCAATTACATCGGCTTCTGTTTGCGTCCTTGCCTGAGAATGGGAAGCAGGTCAAGAAGGGCACGCATGTCTTTTTAACCAAGGGAGTACGTGGTGAGCGCCCGGAGTCGATGCTTGCCTACGCTAATTGCAAGAGGGTAGACAAGAAATTGGACGACCGTCACCGTCCTTTCGACTGCCAACCTACCTCACATACAAAGGTTATGAAAAAAGGAGACACGGCAAACATTCTCTTTTGGCACTTGCAGAGAGATATGAGCGTGGTTTGCTTGACTGATATCCGCGAAGCTAACAATATGCCCCTTGTTCTCGAACAAAAGATGGGTAGGGAAATGCATCGTGCCACACAAAAACACCGCGGGGAACCAATCTTGTTTTCGGTGGAAAGTGTGCGTGCCAAAACCAAGAGGTCCAAAAAAAGAACCACGTTGCAGCTGAAGGCTACCATTCGGGGAAACAAGATCGATTTGCCTGGTGTCGATGAAGCCGCTACCGAGACCTCGACTTCAGAATGCAAGCTTCCAGTCGCAGACGACCCGGCTTGGTCCGATTCTGATTGCCTCGAAGATGCTGTGGTAAAAACAAGGGCCAGAGCGGTCAAAAGGAAGGAACCCTACCCACAGATAGACGACGCAGACGGATCCGACTCGAGTGATGAGGATTATGTGCCGGATGCCAATCACTCCAAACATGACAGTTCTTCCGAAGATGAGCATTTGTACAATCCCAATAGTGACGATGAGGAAGAGTATGACAGCGAGGAGGAAGGCGATGAATCATCGGATGAAGAGGAAGACTGAAATTTGTGGAGTGTACCTCGCGAGCTAGTCTGCACTTTATTGAGACAGGCATTCCACACGGTACAGCAAGTCGATGCCAGCGAGCGGCGCTTGAGTTAGCCGTCTGGCTGCTGGACCAGCGGCGCTCCTGGAGCACAGCGAGTGGACCTGGGCGAGGGTGCCACCACGTATCTTCCGGTAGCGCGGCCAGCTCTGCCTGCTGCAGCAAGAACAATGACTGTCATACCGCCACTGCTAACCTTCTCTCAGCCCCGCCCGCCCTCCATTGCATCTGCGGATGGCGCACCGTGTCTTCTGGAAACAGTGGCAGTAGCTGCAAGATGTCCTGACGCAGAGAGACATTGTTGCGCCGATTTGCTTGCACTGCTGGGTCCATTCAAGTTGCATCGAAGCGGTGGAGACATGTTAAAGGAGGGTAGATTGCCGCATACGTTTTGAATTGTGTGACTCTATATGTGCGGCTGATCAATCGTCCAAGCAAATCGGCGCAACAATTTCTTTCTGCCTCCAAAGCAAATCAAGTTTACGAACCTTTCCGTTCTTACATTTTATTTGCTTCGCCGTGCCGATGCTGTTGGCAGCGATATCACGCAGCAGAGTCTGTTGTGCATAAACGAGCGAACAGCAGTTTCGAACATGAACTCTCCCTCCTTTATGATTTTCCCGCACATTCTACTTAGTGAAGACAGGCCTAGCTATCCGTACTACTGGGGATCAGTACCTTCGTACATGCACAGCTGAATTTGCAACCACCCCTCCCCTCCCCCCCCCCCCCCCCCCCCCCCCCCCCCCCCCCCCCCCCCCCTCCGCCTTGCACCTCCTCTATCCAATTTTCTCCACTAGTGCATTTTGGCGTCACCACGTCGTTTGCCAACCAAGCATATCGCGTCGCGCCGTTCACATGCCTTCCTAAGTGCACGTTCATTCGAATCAAAAATTGAATATCAATACTAGAAATCATTTCAACTAGAATTTTTTTTTAATATTAATATATTCCAACGGACCGATCCTACACGGTTTCGAAATCATGAATGAATTTTTCTCATTTATCACCCACCTGCTATCAGTTTTTCCCACTATTACTGGGTACATTCAAGTGTCAAACTCAGCCATCGAATTTTAGTTAAGGGTCAGATTTCAGATTAGCGGCCAGATTTTGAATTAGTGGTCAGAATTCAAATTAGTTCAATTTAACTGCTATATACGTCCGCAAAATCTGTATAATTTTTGCGAAATGTTACCGTTCAATTGAACTAATTTGAATTCTGGCCGCTAATCTAAAATCTGACCGCTAATCTGAAATCTGACCCTTAACTCAAATTTGAGGGATGAGTTTGATACTTGAATGTACACAGTAATACTTTGGTAATAAATACGATTTTCCGGAAAATTCCAAAAAATAATATACCGGACCGGCCGACACCGATTTGGGGGGGGGGGGGGACCCGGGGATTTTCAGACTTTTTTTGCATCTCGTAGAGCCGTCTGCGGTCCTTTCTCTGGTGCGGGAATATCAAATAGACCAGACGATTATGTATTTCCAGTACGGTTCCTATGGCACACAAGCATTGCTGGTACAGCTGCCGGTGCCGCTGGAACTCAGCGAAACCCCGACCAGCACCGCTACTCCCACCCGAACCCCCACACAGACGCCGGACCCGCTGCAGGCGGCCGTGATCGTGCGCAGTGGCGGCGGGAGCTGTCTCCGCCCGGGAACAGCCTCATGGGGCGACTGCGGCACGCTGTCCGATCAGCTAGACGTGGCGGTCACACTGTACGGTTCCCGCGTGCAGTGGCCGTCCTACGGCTCAGGCCGCTTTGCCTATGCGCTGGCCGCCGCGTCGGCCGTCGGCTGCGACCTGCTGTCTTCGTCGCCCGCGCGGGCCCAGAACTTCTCACTTGCTCTTTCGCCGCTGGACCGCTACGACGGGCTGCAGCAAGTCACCGCGCTGGAGGTGCGGCCCGGCGCATTCCGGCTGCGCCTCACCGGCTGCGGGCTCGACCACGTGCTGCAACCTCGCGTGGGCTGGGTGCCGGCAACGCTGTGCGGCGAAGAGTGCCTCGTGACGCTGACCGCGCTGGGCATCAGCCCGACGGCGTCCGGCAGCACCAGCTTTAGTTCGTCACGTAGCCCCACGCCCAGCCGCAGCCCCCCGCCGGCCGTTGTGCTGCTGGACCGCCTGGGCTACTGCCTTAGCCAGTCTCAACAGCAGCTCCAGTACGTAAACTGTGGCGGCGGGCTAACCGCCGGTCCTAACGAAATCTGGTACCATTACACCGATTTCTCTGCGCACTTTCCTAACTGCTGGTCGACCCAGACAGATCTGGGAAGAAGCTGTCTAACGTGCAGTAAATGTCACGAGGATACGTATGTAGAGAAGCAGGCGCTGTTTACGACGGTTGGTACCCCGTGCACTCTCAACACTGGGTACACTTCTAGCGGCGGGCTGCAGCTGGACCAGAGCCGCTTGCGGCTGACACGGCCGTGCGGCGCGGACTTTGATATGTGGTTACAGCGCGACCTGACTTGGGCGCTCTCCTCTATGTACGCCCTGCAGCTCACGGTAGTCTCCTTCCCCGTGATCTCGGCCATTGGCGCCCCGCCGTTAACAACAATCGATGTTGCTTATATTTCTTCTAATGCCATGCTTAAGTACCAAGGTTATTGCCCGTGCGCGGTGCGCAACGGTAGTACGTTTGAAGTCAAAATACAGTATTGTCCTTCGATCTATGCCGCCAACGGAAACAAGTATCCCTTCCTCTTTGCCAACGGAGGTAACGAGGGCGTATTCTGGAGCGGCGAGGGCGCCAGCTCCGACTATCTGATGTACCAGCTGCGGCCCCGGAGCGGTTTCTGTAATGATAACTATGACGCAGTGGTTATGGCACTAGATTTTACAGAGCGTTTCTCGCCGCTAAGCGCACGGATAATCATGGAATCTGATGGGTCGATGTTGTGTTATCAAGAGGGACAGGACAATTACCCTCAATTGGTTTTCTTGGATAATATTGTTATTGAGTCGAGGAGGTTCGTCTCCATGCAGCCTCCTGCCACTGGCTTTATTTCTAGGGATCTGTCTTACGTAGTCACATTTCAGCCGTTTGATCCGAGGGCCCTGGTGACACGGTCTACTTCGATCACTGCGTCGGTGACACCGTCTACTTCGGTCACTGCGTCGATCACCGCGTCGCGCACACCGTCCGTCTCAGTGACGCCGCGGCCACTAGCGTACGAGACGACGCAGGGCTACGTGAACCTGGTCGTGTCCCGGCTGCTGGCCAGCGGCGAGGAGCTGCTGTGGCTCGGGCCTACCGGCCGCGTGGCCACGACGCTGGCGTCCATGGCATTAGACCCCCGCGGGGGGCTGGACGCGGGTAGCCGCCAGGCGCAGTGGTGTACACTTCTGCCCGACACGGACCGCCTGCGGTACTCGGTCGTCTTTGCCAACTACGGGGCTGGCAGCAACAAGTGGTACGGCAACGGCACAACTGTTACGACCACCGCCACCGCTGGCTCGAGCGAGTGGTTCGAGCTGGTACAGGTAGCACTCGCTGGCTCGCGCAACGTGTCGGCCATGTTTGGCGGCCCGCTGTACCAGTTGGCGAGCTCAAATGTCTGCGTCGGCGTCGGCGGCTCTACGGCGGAGATTGCGATGCTGCCATGCGGCAGTGCCGGGACCGCGCTTTACTTGCTAACACAGAACCCGACGCCGTCCGTGACGCCAACCATTTCGGTCACGCCGTCCGTGACGCTGACTAGCTCAGTCACGCCTAGCGTGACGCCGACTGCTTCGGTCACGCCTAGCGTGACGCCGACTGCTTCGACCTCGCAGTCAAGGACGGCAAGCGTTTCGACCTCGCCGTCAAGGACGGCAAGCGTTTCGACCTCGCCGTCAAGGACGCCAACAATTTCTATTACGCCTACTGTCACCACCACCCCTTCCAACAGCCCGAAAAATCCTATTGTGCGACTGGTATCCCCGAATGGTAACTGTCTGACAATGGTACAAGCAGGTTCTGTACTGGAACTGAAAAGTTGCCCTTGCGGCTCATTGTTTAGCGAACTGAACATCAATTTCATCATCAATTACGGCTCGTTACCGCAGCCAATATACTGGGCTGCCGACACCTCTTATTGTGTTAACTGGGATGGCTATTTGGGTACAGCGACACTGAATCTAAAGACAGCGGGTTGTTCGTTATTATATTCAGGTTATGACATACAAACCCAAAATTCATATTTTCTACAGGAAATAGTGTATCCTGGGCTGACATGCTTTAACTTTCAAATGTCCTCTCAACAGGCGACTTCTTTCTCGCAGATGGCTGCAGTAATCACTGCTACCGCAAGTCTTAGTAGTAGTATTTCTATTACCCAAAGCTCTAGTGTATCTATCACTGGTTCAATTACTGGAAGCAAATCTATCACACCTTCTCGCAGCGTTTCCCCCAGCCGTAGCTGCACAGGCAAGGCTTTGAGTATTTTAGTGATAATTGGCGCTAACAATCCGAAGACTACAGCCACAATAACAAAAAGCACCACTAATCCAAAGGTATGGAATTGTCCAACCACTGCTGACAAAACTAATTTTGTGGACCCCTGGCCAGGTGCAGGATTCAACACATATCCTGATACTTATAGCGTGGTCACCGCCGCCGATCATACTTACGTACAAGTAACACACACTGATTGTCCGGGTTGCGGTTGGGCTATGGATCTGCGTTTCTATTGCCAAGAGTGGCCCTGTTAGTCCAAGTTTGTATAAAGTCTTACAGACTTGCCAGAGCGAAGAAAGAAAATGAACATTCTAGATGGCCATTTGCTTTTCAACCTGTTGCTGCGGAATGTCGCTAAGAAAATGAAGGCGCTAAAGACATGCCAACAATAATTGGACTTCGGAACGAACAAGTGTTTTTAATGGAGGTTAAAAAAAGTAAGTTCTACCAACAAATCCAGCAATTATAGCACAGACGCCGGAAGCACAAGCCAGGACTTTTTTTGCAAGGACTTTACTGATCTTTTGAAATGAGCGGATTTATTAAACAAAACTTTCAAAAAAACCGACCAGATTTTCCGATACATGCAGTGTCGTGGCTGGTTTGGGAAGGCGGCAGACCGCATTTTTTGGTATTTTACTTCTTCTCCTTGTGTGTGTGGGGGTGGGGGCCGGGAAAAGTTTTGAGGACAAAAAAGAGCATGCCAAACTTTTATCTCTCTCTGTTACACTTTTTTTATTCTGTGGGTCCCAAATTGGGGTTCTTTGCCTGTGACAACCACCCCCCCCGAGGGGGGGGTGCTGCTCGGTGGCCTGCAACTTCTGGAGTTCCTGGGGGCACTCCGGGCCCTGTTTGGGACGAGTCGCTGCTGGCAGCCTACGCCGAACACGAGCACCTGGACCACTAATCAGCACCGCACAAGCACCACCCCCCACTTCCCTTCCCTTGTCATCCTTCTCCAACTCTGTTTGTTTGTTTTGTTCGTACGACGCAAGCCCCCCGATCCTCTCCCACCACACCCCCCCCCCCCCCCGATCAACCGATCCTGCGACGAGTCAGCGAAGCCCAAGGACTTGCGTGCAAACTCTTGGTCTTAGCTAAATAAGTCCCAACGTCATGAACATAACGCGCGGGGGGGGGGGCCGTGAGGCACAAAATGTGAGAGAGGGAGGGGGGGGCGGCGGGCCACGGAAATTAGCAGGCGAAAAGGAAAAGAGACGTCTTCCCACCTCTCTCGGCGTGCAAACTAAAAAAAAATTGAAAAAAAGAAGACAGCGTTCCAGTGAAAAAATAAACAAATTAAAAAAGAAAGAACAAGACTGGCGCTTTCGTGGTTTTTCTTGCCTTCTGATTTTTTTCCCAAGCGTCTGCCCGCCTGTTGATCTCGCTGTTTTTTTAGAGCATGGCCGCTAGGCCGTTCAGCCCCGAGCTTTTGCAAAGGTACCGAGAACACGAACATCTGGTTGACAGAGAATGCACGAGTTCAGACCAGTACAAGGCGCTTTTGGTTGACCAAAAGACCGGAAAGATCAGGACCACAGCCAAAGCCGGCTGCCAGAGCTGCGCCGCCGACGACAGGTGCAGGAAGCGCTTTGCTAGGTTCGCCGTGGACTTCACTGTCAACCTCAGCACCGCCAACGGCGGCGCGCCGTACCAAGCTATCTATGCGTGGGTCCAGGCTACCGGTGGTTGTGGGGTTGTCTTCAAAACGGTCGACGGAAACGTCAAGCCTTCCACACAGCTCGTTTCTTTGGACGGCCTGTCCCAGCCACCACCCCACCTTGTCGCTTTTGTTCAAAAGATGCAAGCTCTGCCGGGACAAGCTTTGTGGAGGGACCTTGGTGGCTATTGCAAGGAAGGCTGGCATTTCTGGAACAGCTGGGGCGCTCGCGGCGTCGTCTGGGACGCCAGGATGTTACCAGACTACTCGCGGCACGAATGTACTTTGCTAGGGCAAGGCCAGCAGCCCAGCCCCGCCAAAAAGATGAAGATGAATGCACGCACGCGTGCCTGCGCCGGTCTGCCCGTCAACCTACTCAGGCGTCATCGTCTGAGTGACGACGAGCCGTCGTACATCGTTCACAGTGTTGCAGTCCGGAACGGTGAGGTCGTGCTCGAGTGCCAGGAGGGCGAACCAACGAAGGCGTCAAGCTTGACGCCTTCACAAATCGCGGACCTCGGCGCCCTGGAGCTAGCCAAGCGCGAGAAATGCTGTGCGAACAGGTTGGCGTTCTGGAATTCTTGGCCCAAGAACTTAGGACCCCTGGGCGCTTGCCCGCACGACTTCGAGGCCGCCCTCGACCAGTTTCTGGCACACCAGCCCAGCGAACAGTGCAACGAGCACTGCAAGAAGCACGAGATTGTGAGCCTGAAACAGGGCTTGCTCGAGCTGAAGGCCTTGCGTCTGGACGGCGCGCGCGCGTCGCTGCAGATCAGGCTCGGCAACGACACGGTGGACGTCTATGAATTTCTGCAGGGTGAGGGCAGCGTTGATCGGGGCCTTTACTGGTCCAGGTACATTGACCACGCACTCACGTACGACTGCCACGACTGGCTGGGTTTCCTGCAGTACTGTCCGCGCGCACAAAAACTAATCCAAGAATTCGAGTCACTGGTCAACGCCCAGTCCTGCCAGCACAGAGCCCAACAACATCCCTTGGAATTGCAATTGGCACAGCGATTGCCAGACATGATAGAGGACTACGAAAAATGGTCCCCGATCGAGGTTAAGCCGCGCGAGGAGGTGCCGGCGTGGAGCTCCCGGCTGCTGGTCGCGTACCAAGAGCACAAGCATCTGTCGCCACCGCGGTGCGACGGGCACGGAGAAAAAACCCTGCACACGATGCGTACAATCACGGCGGCCGGCCAAGCACGGACGTTTGAGCAGCAATGTTGCCAGCGGTGTGCCGCGGAGCACAAGTGCGGGGAATGCCTGGCCGAGTTTGGGCCGACGTTTTCTTTTGAGTACAAGAACCAGCAGTACGCGGCTTGGGGTGTAGCGGTTAAGGACCAGAAGTGTTTTCTGATAGCCGTGACCGAGGCGGCCGAGGAAATGACGGTACGCCTGGAGGACCAGATCCAGGACAACCCGGCGCACGTGCGCGACGTGCTGCGCGCCATCAGGAAGTTTCCCGCCAAGCGGCTGTGGAAGGATCTGGAATTGTACTGCTCCGTGGCCTACAACTTCTGGAGTTCCTGGGGCACTGCGGGCCCTGTTTGGAACGAGTCGCTGCTAGGAGCCTACGCCGAACACCAGGAAACGTTGCACGAATCAGCACGGCACAGGCTCTGCGGGGACCTCGAGGCACTGCTAGCCGACGACGTGTGGCTGCGCGTGCAGCCCGGCGTCGGCGCGGCCGAGAACGTCCGCATCACCGGAGCCAGGCTGATTTCACATTCCCGTGGTTACGACGTCGAGTTCGCTGGTCAACGACCTAGCGGGCCCCCGCTGTCCTTTCGTGGCCAGGACCTCTCCCCGGTGCAGCTGGCGGAGCTGGCGGCGGCCGGGGTCGTTTTCGCAGACACTGACCTTTACTGCAGAGAGGGCTCGCTGTTCTGGAACTCCTGGCGTTACAGGCCAGAGCGTCTGCAGGGCCCGGCCTACAACGAATTCAACGCGCGGTTAGCGAGTTTTCTGGCACACCCCTGCGACAAGATCGGTTGCAGCAACAAGAGATTCTTCGCCATCTTTTACAAGGGTAAACCTGTCAATCTCGGGCTCGAGGCGCAGACGCCTGCTGCGTTACAGATCACGCTCGACGGACAAAGCATGAGCCTCGAGCGGTTTCTGCTAGACAAAAAAGAGCACTGGCGGCGCTACATCGAAATTTCGCGACTATACACGGGCGGCGTTTGGATGCACGCCTTGGCGTACTGCGAGCGGGGCCTGGCTTTGGTCAGAAGTCTGGAACGCCTGATTAGGGAGAGAAGAAATTCGGCGTACCAGTCAGTAAGAGAGGACGCCGTGGACAGGGGAGGTGCCCAACCCCGGGACTACGACATGGACGTTGACGACGAGTGGGTTGGCCTCTGAAGAAAACACACCATGTTGGAGAAGGCCCCTTGTAAAAAAATAATTAAAATCGAGACCATGTTGGAGTTTCCTTTTTTAAAAAAGCCAAACTCTTTTCTTTTTCTTGTTGTGTGTCTAGCTTTAGTACGTTGCCGGAAACCGAGCGGGAGGTTTTGTTTGGTTCGCGCCTTGGGGGCCAAATAGTAACAAACAAACCACCGACTCTTTCCTTCGCGTCGTCTCTCCCTTTACCCCGCAGGGACAGGAAGAGTTCGGTTTTGTTTGTTTCCTCTGGCCCCCCTCTTTCTTTCTCTCTCTCTGTTTCACTCTTAGCAGGACGCCCGGCGGCGGGGCCTCCTGTTGGCGCGCGGGACTGTGGGAGGAGGCGTGTGCGGCCTAGCCCTGACTGGCTGCACATAAATGAAATTAGGGTCGGCGCGCGCCCACTCGCGCGCGAGCCACTGCTGCAGCCTGAGCCGGCCGTGCTCGTACCCGAACGAACGACTCACGAACTCCAGCGCCCGCACGCGGCTGCGCAGCGCCTCTCGGAACACGGGGAATTGCACGTACTGGCGTTCGGCCACCTCTAGCGTGTGCTGCTCGCACCAGGCGAACGTCTCGTGCATCGACCGCGTGTTCAGCACGTACGGCAGCCGCGCGCTGAGCTCTGGCGAGGCCACCAGCTGTGCCAGGAACGTCTCGTTCAGCTTGCGCAAATGGAAGCCGCGCAGCGCCGCCGCGCGCGCGCCGTAGTGTCCGGTGAGCACCCGCACCAGCCAAGCGTCCAGCCGCGCGGGGGGCACCGTCGGCGTCTCGTCGGTCGGCAGCCGCGCGCAGAAGGGTAGATCACTGAACAGCGGCAGCGCCGGGTCCGCAGCGAGCGGGAAGCGCTCGCAGAACACAAAGTCCGACGCGCCGAGCGCCGTGCCCCACCAGCGCCACTCGTCCAGCACCCTGACGAACAGCGGCACCACGCGGCCGCCGATGGCTAGTTGTTGCTGCGGGAGCGGCAGGCGGTAGTGGCGCCTGTAGTAGTAGATCGACGTCTTGTGCCTGCTCGCCGGCTCGAGCGGGTCGCTGAGGTCGAGCCACCAACGGCAGCGCGACCTGCGCAGCGACGCGCCGAACCGCAGGCGCCGCACGATCTCGGCGCGCGGCTGCGGGCTCAGGGAGGCAAAGCACAGCAGCACCAAGTCGCGCAGCGCTTCGTAGCGCGCGTGCCCTTGGGCCGACGCTGCCAGCGCCCTGACGAGCTCGGCGCAGGGCGCGCGGGTTCCGTACTGCGTGACGAACCTGCCGCCCGCGACGGTCCGCGCCGCAACGAGGTCCCAGAACGTCAGCTGCAGGTCTCGTTCTTTCGGGTGGTACGCTACCTCGGCCCTGGACAGCAGGCGCAGCTGCCGCAGGACGGGCGTGAAGATGGCCAGGCAAACGGCACGCAGGTCGACCGCGCGCCCCGGGTGCGGCAGCGCGGCGTACACGACGATGGGCCTGAGGTAGGAAGCGGCCAGGTGGCAGCCCTCCCAGCCGGTGCCACAGGCGGTTTGCAGGTGTTCGACCCATTTGCGCAACAGGCGCCGCAACCTCGTGCGCCACACGCCGGACTCCGTTTCAAAGAACAGCTGCTGCAACCTTTGTTTGCGGGCAAAGCGCAGGAAATGTGTCGCGGCCTCACAGGAGCGCTCGGCCGAGCGGACGGAGCGCACCGGCCCCCACCTCTCCGCATTGAAGGGCTTGGAAGTCGCGAACCGGACGAACCGCGCAAACTCAACCGGGTCGCTCGCCATCAGACAAAAAAAAAAGATGCTTACTTTCTTTCTTTGCGATCAAAAAAAAAATCGTGCCTTCAAACACAAACAGAAAATGTACAAGCGTGGTGGCGGGATCTAGAAAAAATGTAGGGTAAGCAGCAGAATGATTCGTCAGACTTTTTTCCCCGCCCGCGCCTTTCTGCTGCGGGCCGGGGGGGGGGGGGGAGAAAGGGTGTGGAGACACGAAGGCGCTGGTGGGGCAGAGAGAGATGAATCCCCTTTGGGTCCCGTTCTCCCGGCATTTTACCGGAGAAAATTTTACAGCGTTCTTTTTTTCAATATTAATAAGGAAAATTCTCTTGGCCTTTTTTTTTGTTTATAGTGTTGTCATGGCTTCGGAGCGCATCGTTGACCCCGCACGCACAGACAGTGCCACAGACAGCGCCACAGAGGTGCCGGTAGGTAAGGTTGTGTGCGTGGAGCAGGCTGTAAGCATTCACAAATTTGAAGTGATAAATTTGAAGGCGCTTCAATATCTCAAACAAATAGATCCGGCTAGTGGTGAGAAATGTCTGAAAAAAGCGGAAGAAGCGAACGGGGACCCAATCTATGCTCAGGTTTTATGGGACAAGATAGTAGGGCAGTCCAGCAACAACGGCCCAGCTGAGGACAAGAAAAAAGAGCAATGCTTAAGCCAGTTGAAGTTCATTTGTTCTGACAGATTCAACAAGGAGTGCAAAGAATCACCAAACACCAAGCACAGAGTGTTCATTGCCCTTAACAACCAATCACTGGCTGCCTTTCGGTTCCAAGAAGAAACAGATGCACAGAACAAGAAACAGCAAGTGATGAACGTCTTTCACTTGTATTTCGGTCTGGACGTAGCTGACGAGAACAGAAACATTCACGTTCTGGCACTATGGGACGCTATTCAGAAGTGGATGAGCACAAACAAGAATTTGGTGAACAAAACCAAACAAGTAGTTTTCTCGTGGCCCTGTCAGCCCTCAGGAGATCTTCTTCCGGAAACGGAGAGGTACACAGCAGACAGTTCCGGGGCGTTTATCGACCAACAGCCGAGGTTCGCAATGGGTGGAAATAACGTTATTGGTGCTTATTTAAGGCAAACGAAGTTTGCAAGAGTAACTACGGCCAGCGGGGCTTTTACTCTTGCGAACTTGGAACAAGATCTTGCGGAACCTGTGAACGGGGGTGAGGAGGAGGCAGGAGTCAAGGGCGGGAAGCAAGAAGGGGAGGGAGGGGGGAAGTGGAAAGTGTGACGGAAGCGACTACTTCCACAAACAAAGATTTGAAAAAAAGGGGGGTATCTCTGAGAATAAAAACACCAGACAAATTACTTAGTAAAACAGAAATTGTTAGCTATTTCAGAGGAACGGTATGGGCGGAGCCCAGTCATTGCCAGATAGCTCGGTCTTGTGTGTTGGCGAAGCGTGGAAACAAAACTGGTTCAGATATCAGGTCAGATCTACCGTTCGCTTTCTGAAGGACTACCTAAACAAGAACAGCTGGATCGACGCAAACACAATCACAATACCAGCAGAAGGTACGAATGCATTTCTGCAAGTTTGGCAGAAATTGCCTGATGCAACAAAAACCGGGATACAAAGGAGTCTGCACAATGACATACCCCTGGCAAATAATACTGAAGAAGCAGAATTAACTAAAGATGATTTGGGTAACGGCAAATTGAAACAAAATCAACAACATGCCTGGCGTGTCAGCTCCGAAGGCGAAGACGAGCAGAAAGCGTTAATCTGCTTGCAAGAGCTGAATTTGATTTTCGCCAATCAGGCACCATCAGCAGGCCGCTGCAGAGTTTTTGTCGCTTCGGCCGCGGCGGACAAGCCCGGACACCGATCGTTTGCGTTCTTCAAGTTCGTCAGATCACGTGATCAAAAGCTGGGGATTAGCATCTTCCACTTGCACCTGGATAACCTGTACCTGGGTCCGAGCGAACGGCAGTACGCCTGCCTTATCCAACTGTGGCAGTCTGTCCGGCTCTTTTGCTTCCAGGCCCAACAAGGGCCTAACAAGCTAGAACCCTTGAAGAAGCTTTCTTGGGTGCAAGTCGATTGGCACCCCGGCCTGGCCACTGTAGACACTGGCAGATTCGCGGTGGATGAGAATCTCCAGCTAGACAGAAATTTGTTGAACGATCTGTCAACAGAGGGGGACAACCCCGCGACAGAAAAAGAAGGCGCTCGCCAAAGCACCGAGACGCAACTGGATGTCGGCAGTGACGGACCTGAAGGGTCCACCCAGACGCAGCAGGGGGAACTCGGCCGGGTTTCTAACCAGAACGACTCGCTTACCACAAGCCTTGGTACCGACGTGGCTAATGACATGAATACAGCAGAACACCCAGACAATGGGCAGGTTGAGGGCGAGCGCAAATCACGTCCGATGAAAAGACATGTCAGAGTGAGCCAGCCGCGGCGTCAGCTGGCGCAGGGAAACAGCGAGAAAGGCATAGCGCTGACCGCGGTCGGTCCTATTAATCAAAATGATTCGCTTACGGAAAGCTTCTCCACTAACGACGTACCAACCGGGGGCACGAATACAGCCAAACACTCAGAATTACAGGCCGGGCAGTTTTCTGAGGGGCCTGGCAGTGACAACGTTCGACAACGCCATTTTCGTTACATAAAATCGCCAGTTGCGCGAAAAGTTTCTTCTTAAGAATTAATTAAAAATCTGTTGTTTATTTGTGCTGGGCGCCCTGGTTTTTTTTGGTACTGCCTATTCTTTTTGGGGGAGATTTTCTGTGCTATTGGGAGGGTCTGGGGTTTCTGGGCAATGCAGGTGGCGGGGGTCTTCCCCTGTTCACGTTTGTCTTTGGTTCGGTTGCTTGGGGCGATTGTTGAATAACCTGCTGCTCCGGCTGCAGCGTTTGTCTGGCTTTTGCTAAGACTTCCTTCGACACCATCGGAGCTATGACATCCACAACTACTCGATTCTTTGGCGCAGACCACCCTGCAATTGACTGCCAGAGTTCCAAAAGACCGCCGAATTCGGTTCCCTCATCCCGCAGGTACATGTTGTCGAGATGCACGTGCTTGATTTCTGCGACGCATCGTTTGTCGTTGTTGCTTGTAAGCTGGAAAGCCGCAAATGAATTTCTGGCTCGGTTGGTTGCAATGTAGGTCGAACATGGCGTGTCGTTCTGTGTTTCGAGTAGGTACAATTCTAGTTCCTCAAAACAAATCAGTACATTGATATTTCGGGGAGCGCTACCGCGCGTGACCTGCCATTTCTCCCTTGCTGGGGAAAACCGGATATTTGTGAGCTTGTTCTTGATAAAGTCTTTTTGAGGTTCATCTAGAACACTCGATTCGTCGAGGAGTTTTGCCAGACAGTTGCCACTTTGCATTTTCTTTTGCCATAAATCTTTCTGTGTTGTGGCGCCATCAGCAGAGGCCTGAGCAGGCCCACCAGAATTTGTAGCTAATGTCCAGGTGGTTTGCTCTAGGATTTCCTGAAACCACGGTTGCTTTTGCGCTTTAGCCAAACACAGGACTTTTTGCCCTTGTGTATTTAGTGTATTGCCCATTTTTTTAAAAGGAAGGGGAGGCTTCTTCTTTGAGTTTAATACACAAAGAAGACTCTTATACTGCTTTTTTTTGTCCTTTGTTTTCGCGTGTGCAGATCCAAAATATCGTTTTCTGGCCGCCAGATTTCTTGTCGTTTTTGCTCCTCCCTCCCTGCTCCAAGTGGCTACGTTCTTTTTTTGGCATGCGTTTCAAAAGCCTCCCCGCCCCCCTGCTTCTCCTCCCTGGTCTTCTTCGCAGCCACCTCGTTGTTAAGATTATTCAATCTCAACCTGAAATTTATCCTTCAGTACAAATAGTGTCGTCTTGTCAACGTCCCAGGCAAAGTTTACGCCGTAGATTTTACCTTTCCCCAACCGTCTCTGTTGATTCATCCATTGTCTGATGGTGTACCAGAGAGATAAGTAACAACGAAACTTGTCTTCGTCAGTCTCTAAAAAGGCATTCTCGACATGCAAGTGGACGATTCGGAGCACAAAACGTCGTTTTCTGTGTCGTTGTTCTTGCATTTTGAAAACCGCGAACGAACGTCGGTCTTTGTTCGTGGCAACAAAGGTTTTACATTTCCCAGCTTCGGACTTGTTGTTTGGATCTGGGAGTGATCCAAATATTTTGAATTCGCGGAGACAGGTTTGGCATTTCTCGGGATCCGCCGTGCTCTTAACATCAACTCGCCAGACCTCTGGTTTGTTGGCAACTATCGGGGTCTGTTGTTGCGCTTCGTCATTCCCAAGCAATTTTCGGATCTGTTGCTCGAAAATTGCTTTGTCATTCTGAAATAGATCTTTAATCTTTGCCAAGAATCCGGCGGCTTGTTGTTTCCCGAGCAAACGGTCGATCTGTTCCGATAGTTGCACTAATTCGGAGGGGTTCTTCGTCCTGAGCAAATTTACCTTGTTAATCAGAAATTGCAGCGTCTGGCTAAATATCTGCTTCTTAAAGTCTTGATTAACTGCCTCTAGGCAATAGACCTCGCCTACTTCTATGTCATCAGAAATGCCCTGTACAGTTCCCATGGCTTCTTTTCTTTGTATGCCTTTTAAAAAAACAATTCAGCCAAAGGGACTACTAGACGAAGGTAACGCCGCCTTTCCTCCCCCTCTCTCTCTCTCTCTCTCTACCGGTGCCCCACCCCTCCTCTCCCCCCACACACACCCAAACCAGGTGACAAAAAAAGCAAATTTTAGTAGCAACGGGAGATGACAACAACAACAAAAAAAAGGCAACCTACGAAATAAAATAAAAAAGAACTGTGCACATCTTGGGGGTTGCATATTTCTTTCCAGCCCGCATTTTGGTTAACCCCTAGGGTCAAGACGCGAGCGCCTTCTTCAGCGGCCGCCAGACGCGCGTGTGCATTTCCTGCCAGCTGGCCTCGTCGTAGGCCCGCGACAGTGCCGTGTCCAGCAGGGCTGGCAGCTGCGTTACCAGCCGCTGCGTCAGCAGGCGCCGCTTGTTGTCTTGCAGCACGTAGCCCCACAAGTACGCCCGCTCGCGCTTCAGCCGGGCTAGCACCCGCCACAGCTCCAGCAAGCGCATGTCTTGGCCACGGACCTGTTCCCCCGTGCGCGCGACGGCTCTCAGCACTGTCCAGATCATCGCCGCGTAGTTCAGCAGCAGGCGCCGTTCCTCGGCCCTGGCAAACCAGGGCATGGCGTACGGCCACCGCAACTGGTCGCCGCGCCGCCCGTTCAGCAGCGCCAGGGGCTCACCCACTGGGGCGCCGGGCAGCAGCCCCGAGCAGACGAGCCACGTCCAAAGAGCGCGCGACACCAGCCCTGACTTCTCGGCCCAGCTGCCCCGGCCCCTGAGCAGGGCGACCTCGTACGGTGTCAGGTACAGCTCCATTTCCCGCACCGCGTACGCCAGCTCGCCGCGCGGCGACCGGAAGCGCCGCACCAGCGAGAACTTGCCGCGCGCCGCCGCCGGCAGCGCCACCGACGGCATCGGCGGCGCTGTACCCTCGCCGTCCAGCAGCCACAGCTGCGCACAGTGGACGGGTGACGCCAGCGAGCACAGGCCGTGCCAACAGCTGCGCTGCACCTCCAGCAGCTCTCGCAGGTCGAAGCGCGGCTCTTCGGGCAGGTAGCCGGTCAAGGCAAAAGAGCGGAACCAGACCTTGCGGCTAGACTGTGTGACGACCTTCGAGAACACGCGCCGCAAGGACGCGGACCAAGCGCGGAGCCGCGCCCGCTCGTCGTCGGCGGAGTGTGCAAGCGCCAGGCTCCGCAGGCCCAGCAGCACGCCCAGCTGCCGCGGCCCGTCGGAGTTTAGGCAGTGCGCCAGCAGGTCGCCGGCCGGGTGCTGGCCGAACGCCTGCGGCGGCGGGCCGCGGTCTACGATGGTCATTTTGCACGGGGCCAGCTGTTGCAGCGCGCGCAGGTCCGTCACAGTCGCGACAGCGGGGTCCACACACAGCAGCCTAAGCTGCAAGAACGCGGGCGCTTGGTGGCGGGGGCACAGCGCTAGCCGCAGACGCTCCAGCAGCCCGCCCTCCCACTCGCCCGCCGCCTCCCGGCCGGCCAGCACGTACTCGGCCTCGGCGCGCTTGCCCACCGTCAGCTCGTAGTGCCGCAGCGCCGGGGTGCACGCCGGGTCCCACTGCAGGCCCTGGCCGGACCGCGCCAGGCCGTCCACCAGCTCCTGCGGGGTCAACGCGCCGTGCACTGCTATGGTGTGCAGCCGGGGCCAGGTAGTCAAGCCCGTAGTGACCGGCAGCGGCACGGCGTCGGCGCCGTCGGGCTCGTAGAGCTGGAGCTCCTCGAGCGTCGGGGCCAGCCGCTCGAAGCCCGGGCCGAACAGCACGCAACTTTTGCAGCTCCGCAGCGACAGACGAGCCAGCGCACAGCCACCGGGGAACAGCTCGCCCAGGCCGTTCGCCCCCAAGTGCACCGAGTCCAGGCTCAGCTCCTGTACCTTGGGCAAAAGACAGGTTAGCGCGGGCCGCACCAACAGCTCGTAGTCGAGGCGGCGGTCTTGTTCGTCGTAGTCGTAACCGTCGTAGAGCCGCAGGCTAACCGTGCGCAGGCCGTCGCGCCCGTGCCACAAGGCCAACAGGCCCCCCGCGGCGGCCGCGTCACACGTGAGGTCCAGCTCCGTCACGCGGGTGTAGTAGTGCAGGGCCAAGCGGAGGAGCTCGAGCCTGTGCGGCTGCAAACTGTCGGGGCCGGGCTGTTCCCGGCAGTACGAGAGCTTGAGTGTCGTGGTCGGCTGGTAGAGGCAGTCTGCGCGGCGCGCGCTGGCCACGTGGCACGGGTCAATGTCTGCGTCGGGGTAGCACTTGGTCAGCGCCCGGCGCAGGAACAGCTGCGGCTGCACGGACGGCAAAACTCGAGACCTCCACTGCGAAGAAAGGCGCAAGAGCGCTAGCTGATCCCGCAGAGTGAGCCAAGAGGCCCAGTGCGGAAAAAACGCCGTAAGAGCACAGCCACCACGCGCGGCCAGCGCTTCCAAGCGGCGCCGTTTGGGAGAAGAAGAAGAAGACATGCAAAGGAACGTACTACCCCCCCCCTCCTCCCGCTCCGCTTGGGGCGCTAGGAAAAGAGGATCCGCCCACCAAAAAAAGGGAAGCGCTGTACAAACAAAAAGGTACGACAAAGAAAAGAAATTACCACAAAGACAGGGGGGCATTTTTTTACAAAAAGAGAACGAGGGAGCGGGGGGCCGGGCCCGCTGGCCCAGCCTAGGGTGTGAGAGGGGGGGGCCGCTGGCCCAGCCTAGGGTGTGAGGGGGGGGGCCGCTGGCCCATCCTAGGGCGTGAGGTGGGGGAACCGGGGGTTCTTTTTTTTCGCCCGACAAGTGCGCCCAACGTTATTGTTGTAGATTTTGTTTGGAAATCTTGGTAGGGTTGGGGGGGGGGGGGGCCGCGCCAAGAAAGTTTTTTTTAATGTAACTTTGAAAAGGGGGGGGGGAGGGGGAGTGGCAAGGGGGCGGGAACAGGAAAATAGGTGCGGTAACGTTAGCCACGGAGTTTTGTTAAGGGGACGGCGAAGCCGGTGCGGTTGAAGGCGAAACAGGCACTGTTGCGGGTGATGACGGTTGGTACGAGGGCGAAACAGGCATTGTTGCGGGTGATGACGGTTGGTACGAGGGCGAAACAGGCACGTTGCGGTGAGACGGTTGGTACGAGGGCGAAACAGGCACCGTTGCGGGTGACGACGGATCGTACGCTG
>WBZZ01001639.1:0-15000 GCA_019918135.1 Paulinella micropora
AATCGTAACAGCAAATCAATACACCATTGATACATTTATTACCGCTCTTCAAACTGCGATTAATTCAGCAATTACCCCTAACTCCGTAGTTATAACTTTGAACTCCGTTAATAAATTGAATTTTGCTTTCACTGGTGATACGTATGCTTTTGATTACGATAACAGCACGATTAGCGATAAGATAGGATAACTGCCGATATCTCGGCGGCGGCGAGTAGCACCATGCAATCTATAGTCAATCTAATCGGTGAAACGGCCGTTTATGTCCATAGCCGTGCTTTAAATCAGTCTGGTTTAGTTGAAGCAAATGGTAATTTCTCTGTGGTCGGTAAATGTAATTTAGATAAGCCGTATGGAGTCCAGTGCTACTTTGAGAGTTCTAATGATGTCGCCGATTATGTGCCATTTAATACAACAAAAGTTTAAGGTCTATTGATATTGTAATTAGAAATGCGGGCGGTGAAGTTTTGGAGGTTCCTGTCAATTTTGAAGTTTCAATTCTTCTCAAAGGTGTATCATGCTTAATCCTATCGGTTTATTTACATTTGGACTATAATTTCCCTTATTATATATGATATTTTTGGACAATATAGATAAATTGTTTAAGTTGATAACGGCTGTCAACGAGTGCCGTTTGAAACAAAAAAAAGATATAATCCCGTGCGGGACTAATATGGATCAGTTTTATCGGTATTTAAGGAAATACCATGCACCAATTGTTGAGGAAATGACAAAAAAAACAAATATTAACAATCTAGCAGTAGAGATAGAAAAAAAGTTTGAAAGCCTGTATTTTTGAAAGTGTGTATTTTTTTTTGTTTAAATCTGGTCTTCAATCCAGTTCAATGAAGCGTAAATGCTCGCACCTGTTCCTGCTTAGATGCTGATACGGTAATGTCTTACCCGTTCCAATTTTTATTATAGAGACAAATCAATGTAAATAGAAGCACCACAGATAATATATATGTAATACATTCCGCCAGTTCTAGTTCCTGCCGTATCTACTTCGGCTAATGATGTGTTTGTATCGTAATTTGTATGAAGGTGTGCCTCCAAGTGTATTAAGTAATTCTCGCATACATTTTTAGTCACTTGTTTGCTACACAAATTTCAAAATAATTATTGTAATTCGTTTTGCTGTTAATGTGGCTCGGTTTCTAGGTAAATATGGCATTCCGTCGTTAATAGTTTTGACATTGTCATACGAATTAGTTATAGCAATAGTGATCAATAGTCCCCTCAACTGCCAAAAACATACTCGCCGTTTTCATTACAACGGATTGAAGGCTTGACGAATATGCCTTCGCATAAATAGCAAATGCCGCCTGATCTAATGATGGAGTAGTAGCAGTGCTCGCGTATTTAATCGCATGAATTACTTCCATTCGTCCAGTGCGGGGATTTTCAATTTTAAATGTAATTTGACCGCTACCCAGATATTGGACGACTATTTCAAACACATTCAATTTGGTAAAATCAATCGCGGGGAAGTTTCCCGTATTATCACATTTATCAACATTCCAGCATACTGACTAACCACATTTTCAACACTCCCGCCGTTCTTACAACAGACATTCCCGAGTTTGATTGTCTAAAACATAAATTGTCTGCTGGTGTGCCTATGCCGATATCGCAATTAAAGGTAGTCGCGGTGGTAGATGATGGAAACAATGCGGAAAATCTAGCAACCAAGCCCATGCCACTTCTATATTTTGCTCTCTCTATAGTCGTAATCTGTGCGGTTGAATTACCAGAGGCCGATGTGGTCAAAACCGCCATTGAATTAGCAGTTGATACCACCCCGCCGTTTGTTTCTGTTTTGTCAAAGAAACGAGTATTATACCATATGTAAATACATTTTGTAATACTGGCGATAAAGTGGCCGTTCTCAATTCTCCGAAGGCCGTTGTTGGTAAAGCATCTTTAATATTATCTATTGATAAAGAAGATGATGACGATGTAGATGATGACGATGGAGTGCTCGTGCTTTGACCAAAAAGGTTCATTTTTATTATATATGTAAGTCTTTTTTTTCAAAAATAGACTTATATTATATAAAACATCAGTTAATAACGAATTGCCCGCGGATATCGTTGGCCACATAAAACATTTGTTATTTGGAAATAAAAATATAACAAAGGGACTTTGATATATGCGGACTGGCACCACATTTCAATCTCATCCTCCGATCATAGCAGTTGATATTGATATGAAGATGGTGTTAGTTTTTCACATCTGCTCCATTAATGCTACAGACGAGAGTCTAATCTTAGACTAAAATATGGAGAGCCCCCTTTATTGTGTTAAGTATTAGCCTTCTTTTTAATTCTAGCACTTCTTCTTAATGGTGCTTTTGTTTCCTCTTCTTGTGGTGCTTCTTTTTTTTCTTTGATAAACTCATTTACTATTTTCGCACCTATATGAGATATTTTTCCTGAGTGCCGTATTTGTTATTTGCCCGCCGTGGTCATTCCATATCTGCTCAAGCAATTTATACTTATCCTCTCTACTAGCACTTTTACCTAATGGTTGATATTTGCATTCTTCGTCTCCGTTATCTAGATTGCTTTCAATTTCATTAGTGTTATTTAAATTCAAATATAAATCTATTTTTCGTCTCAACTCCTCTAATTCTGTTTTTAATCCCTTCTGCCTTAATTTCTTCAGGGTCGGCCACATTAACCCAACTATAACTAATGAAGTGAGCATATCGCCGTGCCCCAACACATTTGAAACCCACGTGTTAAAATTCTCTAATTTCGGATTGGCAAAATTACTATACGACAACTAGCATATAGTTTTCGCAACATACTGCTCTTCTGTGTGTATTCCGATAGCCAGGGAAGATTTTGATAATCCTTTTGTTTAGTTCATTATTCTTTTGTTTATCAAGCACACCTTCGCTGTTAATGATAACTGCTTTTTTCTTTTTGAAATGGTTTCGTATTGAATTTACTTGTTCTATTACAAACTGGGAGTAAAAAGGACACAGGCCTCTCAGTCCAATTCTTTTTTTGTCCTTCTCTCTTTTTTGCTAGGTTATTCACTCGCAACCAACTCGGTTTATCTGGTATTAATTCATATGTGTTTTTGTCAAATATTTCCACAGGCCTTGCTCCAATTGCTATCATCAAAGCAAGCAGTTTAAGATAAGGGTCATTACTTAATATCATATCATTCATTTTAGCCATTACATCACGGACATCAATCTGTATTTTTTGTTCATTTTTGGCTTTGACATCTTTCTTATATCCCTCAACGATATCAATCCGCTCGTCTTCATTTATATTAAAATACTTATCCAGTTTGCTCATTTCATATACTTTTTCACTTTGGTTGGGCTCTATTGCTTTTTTTCTCACCTCAGAAAGTCTTTGTCGCCTACTATTCAAATTTGGATACACGATAGCATATTTAGGATATATCACCTTTAGTGCCTCAAGCACCTCTTCATCACTAGTTGGTGTGCTAAATAAAGATATAATAGCATTATGAAAGGCTATACTTGGTTTTAATTCGCTATCGTAGAAGTTGGACACGACCTCATAAATTTTACTTTCAGTAGTAGCAACTCTTAACTGCCTAACAAACTTCTTGTCATCTTCGCTCCACATCGTAGTGTATATAAGACAAGTCTATTTTTTTCTAAGTCAAAAATAGGGTCGGACACGGCCGACCTTAAGGTCGGACAGCAACAGGAGAAGGTATTTTCACTCCCACTTCTCTTATATTCACCCAAAAAAATGTTATGGCTAAGCAAAAAGAATGGTTTTCATGCTATATTATCATCAATCAGAATTGAACTGGCGACCAATTTTTCAACAGAATGTTTCCTTACTAATATGACATGAGAACACATCCTGACGAAAAAAGGGGAGTTGCTGGAAGAAGAAAACCACTTGGAATTGAACCCGCAACCTAAAAATTCAATATCCACCTTTGAACCCATTGGTTTTCCCTTCCGCAATCCTACCAGTGTTACAGGAAAAATGGTATTTGAAGTATTGCAGTAAGTCAATTTTTTTAAGAAAATTCTAGAAATTCTATTTCCGTGAATATCACCATGCGACACCGCAACACGGCGGTGTTGCAGTGTTGCCGTGTTGCAACCTCTGCGACAGAATTTCGCTTTTTTTTGTCGCAGTGTCGCAAAAAATGGACTTAATTCCAAGCAGAACCAAAACTAAATCGGATTGGTTAGAGGAATTTGAAATTCGTAGAACTGGTAAGGACAGACTAAATAAGGATAAAATAAATTGCGAAGAAAGAATTTCTAAAGCAGATAAAGAAATTTCTCGTCTCGTTGAAAAGAAACAGCCTGACCTAATTAAGGTTGAGGCTATAAATGAGATGTTGCAACGATTAAGTAATGAAAATAATGAAGTAGAGGAAGACCGACTTGTTCGCTTGAAAAAAAAGAAATTGGAAAAAAAAATAAACAAAGAACTCGATAATTTCTATAAGTGGAAAAATGGTAATCGTGGCCAACTTTCCGCTATTGTCATGAATAGAATTCTCGCTGGTATTGAAAAAGAACATTTATCGTTTAATGTTTCGTTTAACAAATACTCAAGTGATGGTATTAACGAATACATAAATGATAGCATTAATAGTAGTATTAAACGAGAACACGATAGAAACATGCACAGAGTCTATAGAACCGAGAGTGCGGATAGCAACTCGGAATAAAAAGACTTTAGTGTAAAATGTTGATTTAAAATATGGTGATTTTGCTTAGAAATCAACATTATCAACATACATTGGTTTTTTTCAAAACCAAGGGGTTTACCACCCCACCCTAATTCAAAGGAATTTCTATTACACATGCTTTTTGTGTGTGTAATAGACGATGGGAGAGCCGAATGAAATAGCAGAGGGAGTTGAAGCAATCAACCTCGCGGGGGGTGGTAAGTCCTAACTCTATTGTTTCTTTTTTTACGATAATGAATGTGGTTGTAGGTTTTTGGAAGACTTGGACTGCTGTTGAAAAGAAAGCCCCCACCGAACATAAAGATGCGAAATTTATTCGTGTGTCTGCTGGGTTTGTTGGCCTTGGTTTGGTTGATGGTCTTGAGGCCTTCAACAATGACATCAAATATTATACTCCACGTGGCAGGGCAAGTGATAGAGATGAGAATTATCTTTTCGCTTGGGTTCCCATGGAAGCAACCATGAGAGCACCAAAAGACCCAACTTACTTTCTAGCATCATTCAAGGTTGGGAATGAGGGAGAGGAAATTCTTGTTTTTTCCTCTCTCTCTGCCTTTACGAAAAAGATGAAGACTGCTGGAGATAACTTTAAGTGGCTTGTCCCCCTTTACTAAAATCATTTTCAATTAAATGACTAGGGTTTTCTCATTGTGTTATCCCCCTCCCCATTTGTTTATTTAATCATTAGATTTCCGTCGGATTTCCATCATTAAAGGTTGGACACCTGCGAGAGAGAGCAGAGGGAGATTTATTAAAATTCATCTTCCTGCCCCCTGTCCAACCTTTGGCTTCATTTTTCCAAAACTTTTCCCTGTCCCCCTCCCATAAAGGGGGGACATACTTTTTTTTTTTCTTATAAAAGGTTGGACACCTTGGACAGATAAAAAAAAGATTAATAGTAAGAGTAATAATATATAAAATCCTTTAAAAAACATAATAAAAAGTGTCCAACCTTCAAAAACTGAGGTCGGACGTGTCCAACCTAAGGGTTGGACAGGGGGTAGTAAGCGGTATTTTATAAAAACTCTCTCTCCCGTGCTCATATACACAAAAAGAAGCAGGACTGCTTTTTGTGCTCAACAAGCACTACATAAGCACTACATTTTTTACTCTCACATTATCCCCCAACCCCCCCGTTTCAACTTCGTTGAAACCCGCCCCCCTTCCCCCTTTGGGGTGTGATCATTTATGTTGGATAGACAGGTCTAACCGCAAAGTATAAAACAAGCCGTTAAAATGTGTAAAACCAACATTAGACATAGAAAAAAGTGTCCAACCCTTGTAAAAACCGACGAAGGTTTTCTAAAAATCAACAAACTAAGCATACTAAGAGAGATTAAGACATATTAAGCACATAGTCCATATAAACTTTGTTTATATATATTTTTATGTAGTAAAAATATGGACTATGTGCTTAATATGTCTTAATCTCTCTTAGTATGCTTAGTTTGTTGATTTTTAGAAAACCTTCGTCGGTTTTTACAAGGGTTGGACACTTTTTTCTATATGTCTAATGTTGGTTTTACACATTTTAACGGCTTGTTTTATACTTTGCGGTTAGACCTGTCTATCCAACATAAATATGTATATATATATATATATGTAAGAAAGAAAGAAAGAAAGAAAGAGAGAAGGCTAAAAAAGCACAAAGAAAGAAAAGCAAGAAAGAAAATATAAAAAGGGGGGGGGGCAAAGAGAGTGAGGGAACTAGGAAGGGAGAAAGAGATTGGCTTTCTCTCGCTTGTTTCATTCGCGAAGTGCACTCTCACAGGCGCGCGGGTGAGCACACAGCAGACACCGCGCTGCCCGTGCTCACCGCAGGCCCACAAACAAAAACACACACAGACACACACACACACACGCAAAAGAAGAGCGAGAGCGGATAGGAAGGGGTGCGGGGCTGGTGGGCGCGGAGGAGGGCGGTGATGGATGGCTGGCGTTCTGCCATGATAAGGCGCTGGAAGACTTCGTGCTGGGCGACCAGTGCTGCTACGTGGAACTACGCACCACACCAAGAGGTTCACACACCGAGCAAAACCAATCGAGCAAGAAAGTAAGTAAAGAAAGAAAGCAAGAAAGGAAAGAAAAAGAAGCAAGAAAGCAAACAACGTGAGTGTCTGTGTCCATGGTTTGGAGTTGCGCGGCTGGTGTCTGCGTTCAGCCTTAGAGGGGAAGAGCAAGCGCGAATACGTGCAGACCGTGCTGGACGCCATCGATCAGTAAGTCTTTTCCCGTGCTTTGGACTGCTTGTCTAATCCGTCCTGCTCTGCACTGTAAGTTGCGATACTTCTCCCGCTGGACCTCTATCTGCGTTAATGTTGTGTGGCCGTCACGGCTTGAAGGTTCAAAGCCTCCTGCAATTCTGCCCATTTCGTGGATGCGCGGTAATATCATGGAGAGAGAAAGGGGGAGGGAGAGAGAGAGAGAAAGAGAGAGAGAGAGAGAGAGAGATAGAGACAGACAGACAGAGAGGGAGAGAGAGAGAGAGAGAGATAGCAGCTACTCATGTGATTTTTTTTCGAAAAGAATCCGGTTGTAGTTTACTGTTGCGGGGTGCGCTCTGCTGGCTGTCTGGTCGACAACTTGGCTGGCTTTTGCTATGTATAGATTGCTGCTGAGCATTAACCGTGCAGAGCCGCTGCAAGACGCAGTGGGTCACCTGTCAAGCTGATTACTGTGCATGCACTGCCTGCCTCTGACTCGTAGAGTGCATCGAGCTCGCGCGCGAGTTTCGGCAGCAGGGCGTGTGCGGAGTGGACTTCAGCGGCAACCCCGTCAAAAGCTCCTTCCGAGCCTTCCAGCAGGTAAGGATTGCTTCTACTTAGACTAGCAGCCGATCCGCAAGTCCTTTCGCGTCTATTCCGCCATGTCTTGCTTTCCTGACCTGCCTGCTTGCCCGCCCATGCAAAAGCTATCTGTAGGCATGGCTATTGTCCGATTCTTGTCGATCATGTTCTTTCGACTTGAACTGTCTGCACCCAGGCGTTCGATCTCGCACGGTCCGAGCACAAGTTGAAAGTAGCGCTGCATGTAGGCGAAGTCAAGGACTACCAGGTTGCTACTGGCTTGCCCGAGGCTGCTGGCGCTGCTGCAGCCGATGTCTTGCTGGCTGTGTGCAGGACACCCAGAGCATGCTGGCCTGGCGTCCTGATCGCGTCGGCCACGCCTGTTGCCTGACGCCCGAGCTGGAGGACCTGGTGGCGCAACAAAGGATCCCCGTTGAGGTTCCGAGGCTACTGCGATCGAACCCATCCGTACCGAACCTTGTGTGTGCTACGGGCAGGTTTGCTTCTCCTCCAACCTGCAGTGCCGCATGATCCCCTCGCTGGAGTGGCACCCCTTCGATCGCTGGCTGGCCAGCGACCATCCCATCGTCGTCTGCACCGACGACAAAGGAATCTTCAACACCGACCTGTGTCGCGAGTACGGCTACCTCGCTTACTACGGTCCACAGCCCGCCGCTCCATTGTTGTGGGGGTTTGCATGTCATGATGCGGGTTGCATGCGAAATAGGAGATTATTCCAAACACATGAATGCAGCAGCGCAGGCAGCCTCCGAGCAGCGGACAGCCTCCGAGCAGCGGACTAGCACGGGCGGCGCCACGCAACCCTACCTGCAGTTCCTCTTCGACGTGGCTTCGCGCGGCGTATCCAGCTGCTTCTGTGATGCCGATACCAAACGCCAAATTGACAGCGTGTTCCATCACTTTGCACAGCTCCATGGACTTATTGCAAATAAAAATCTGTCGTAATCTTTCCAGGCAAACATAAGAAATAGCTCACGACGGTTCCCTTGAATTTTCAATTTTGCACAACTGTTTGATGCAGTTTCCTTGGTTTAAATCATTGATCAGTTGGTATTTTGGAGGGATCTTTCCCTCGGAGTGCTCAAAACAAAGAATTGCTTAAAGAAAGTTGAAATTGAACTGACAGACTGGTAAACAAATGCGCGATAAGTGGTACGACGATGGACATGAAATTATACCAGCTTTGCTTTGCGATCCTCTTTGTACTAAGGGGCTTTCCTTCCCGCCGCTAACCACGTTTTCTAGGAGGCGCCTAGGCCCCATGTTGCTTCATCACCACATACTCTCGCAAAGATAATTCATGTCATCTTTTCTTTTCAAAATTGCATTTCTCACTTTCTTGGTTGTAACAAGGTTGTTGTTGACTGTTGTTGTTGTTGCTATATTGTTTTTGTTTTTGTTGTTGCTGTTGTTCTCGTTCTTGTGTAATATCTGAGATTGTTATTGTTCAAAATCCTGTGTTCTTACTATTGTTACTTTGTTAAAATCGAACTGTCATTCAGTTAAAAAGCGGTCAAGAGAGAAAAGGGAAGCATTCATGGATAATCCGATTATTCATGTCAGAAGCAGAGCCAGTTGGCTCAAAAGAGTAGTCTGGGGAAAAGGACCATGCACACACACTTTGCGGGTCATGAAAAAGTGCCAAACCGTTGTTCCTAGTCATCTCAGTCGTTACTTTCAATTACCGTTATTTATGATGGTTGATTTGTCATATGGTGGACAAGTATTATTGCCACCTAGTTACTTTGTTTTTCAGCGCACACTTTAATTTGCCACTCTATTTTATAACAGTATTAAATGAATCAGTTGATCTCAGTAGTAATAATTTCTACATGCCTACACTTATCTACATCTTACCTTTTTGTGACCTGGCTGTCTTAGTTGCCACCGTTAGAGTCGTCAGAATTCACTTTATTAAATTACTTATATTGACTTAGAGTAACTGTTTAGCTAGACTGTTTAACTCCGCAAGGGGTCGGTAAAGGCCTCATCAATGTGCGCATCGAGTTGCTCAAATGTTATGAGCCTTGAGGCAGAGCATATGTAGTTGTAGTAGCTTGCTAATAAAGTTTATGAAATCGGGGGAAACTAAGGCTTCTGAACTAAAATAGATGTGTTGGAGTCAACTCAGTGAACTGTTTTCACAAATTGATTATCGTTGTAATGTGCTATTAATAACAGTTACTCCACCTAGTCAATTTACAGGTAATTTGGATAGTCTTAGTCATATGCATGTTCATAGGCCGGACAGTTATTAATACCTTTATTACTCGGACAAGGACACTTTCTAGAGTATTCGCGAATTATAGCTGGAATGCCTAGAATCAAATGAGTATTACCATTCTGTTAATGTCATTACATTTTGTGTGACCCAAAGTTATTAAAAGTCTTTTCTTCTGTTATTCTTTACCCTTAGCGGGGTAGCTTCCCTAAACTCTGCGTTTGAGAGATAGATTCCGTTGGTTATGAGCATTGACAAGGAGGCAAGTATGCCGAAGCACGTATTGAGTCAAGTGCCCATATTGGCCCGGGAGGGCGATGACCAAAGCTTTTGGCATTGGTCAAGCAAGTTTCAGAAGCACACTGCATGCAGGGGGTATCTGTCCACGTGGCAGAGATGGTATCTGTGGCATTGGCTGACCCAGCTAAAGCCAAAAAGGATTTTCCTTACGATGAAGCAAGGGCTAAGGCGGCAGAAGACTTAGAAGAGCCCGACTCGCCCATAAGTGATAGTGAGGAAGATGAGTCAGACACCTCTCACAGAGGAAGACTGAGACCCCAGACAAAGAAAGAAGATCACAAACAACCAGAAGATTGGGATAAAATGACAGCAGAACAAAAGACAGAGTGGAAAGAGAAAGAAGCGAGGAAAAGGAAAATACTAAGTAGAAACAATATACAAGAAGACAGACAGCTGTCCGCAAAGAGAAGAAATATTATGAAAGGATGAAAACTTTGCAGTTATGTCTGTCTGTGGCATTTTCCAAAGACAATGTATCTAACTTCCTGCGAACACAGAAGACGAAAGGACCCATTGAAGAGTTAATAGCAGTAAGAGATCAGTGGGGATGCATTTCGGGAGCAGGTAGGTACATGTTAGAGGAAGAGTTTGAGAGAACGAGGCCAAGGGCAGGTGAGAGGTATGTAGACTGGCTAAATGAATTTCTCGCAAAGAAAATTCCGCTTGAAAGTTTACGTGGGACGCCATTTTCCGATGAGGAAGCAAAGAGAAATCTCTTTAAGAAACTGCGCTACCATCCAGCTTTCGGGGATAAATTTCAGGTGGACCACTATGATCTCCCGGCCAGACTAAGACCAAATTTCTCGGAATTATGCGAATCTAAGGAAAGATGGAAAATGTGGGAAGAAAAAGAAAGACGTAACAAATTCCGTGAAAGAAAAGCTCAAATACGCAAACATAACAACAGGAAGTCTCGGGATGGCAAGCAGCAGCAAGAGACCAATCTCATAATGGATAACAAAGGGAAAAGGGGAGACAATAAACCGGGACCAAAGACAGCTCCAAACTGGACACTCAAAGTCACGTGTTTCGGATGTGATGCCAAAGGCCATACCATGAGATATTGCCCGGTGATTTCGGAAAAGTTCCGCAAAGAAGGAAAATGAAGCGGAATCAAACAGAAGACAAGACCACAGAACAGGAAAAGAACGAACAAAAGAACAATTACAAAAACAAAAAGAAACCCTTTTATAAGAAAAAGAAAGCACTCACTTTGATAACAACCGAAAACGACAAAAACGAAAACGAACAAAGTGACTCTGATAAAAACGTTACCTTAATCCATATGGGGAACACTTGTGATAAAAGTGATGATGATAAGGAGGAAAGAGAAAAAGAGGATGAGCAACCAAGCTCACCTCCCCACGAACCTACAAGTCCCCAAGCCCTTTTGAACGATACAAAGACCACACCTAGGTAGGGAATAGACGTAGTGAGAGTGGGGAAGAACGGGAAGTGTTAGTATCGGCCACCCTACGAGTCCCGCCTCACTACGGGGAGAAGGCAAGGAAGTGCGGTTAGTATCCGCCACCTCACGAAGTTCCCCAGTCATCCCTAACCCTAACGAGACTCCTTTGAGGCTTGAGAGTTCTTATGGAGTCACGCCTGACACAAAATGTGCAGGAATAAACAGACGCAAAAAACCATGTAATGTTTCCGTTGAAAAATCGAAAGGAAAGGGAGTATACGAAAATCACGCGAAACGATTATCTTATGCGGGGTACTACTGCGGATATCATGCCACACAAGACCCAGATTACCCGGAGTTGGATTTGTCGGTAAGTCGCGTGTTGCGTCCCCTCAAATCTCCTTATTACCCAGACGAGCGAGGTCTTAAAGCTGTGGCATTGGAAAAGTCCCATAAAATTTCGCAAAGACTCGTTTTCGGGGAATTTGAAACTTTACGTGACACCAAAATTTCCACAAGTCCACAAGTCTCGCAAAATATTCCGCAACCACCACATGAGAAAAGGTTTAGCAAACATAATCCATTTTCTAGTCAGCGGACCGGCCAGAGCAAAGAAGGGAGCGAAGAGAGTGGAGTGGTTGAGGGACAGCAACGACTTAGGCCCACTTCTGCCAACATGTTTGATAACCAAGTAGGTCCCAACTCACAACAACTCCAAATCTCTAGTCCTAGACCACTCCCACCAACACAAACAACAAACACACAACTCATCAACCCTCCCGTCATCACCTTCAAGGATTTAAATGAAGTAGCTAAAACGTTGATGAATGAGTGCGTGAGGGGAATGAATGGAGAAGTGATGCGTGTTGTAAGTGGCGAGCAAGAGAGAGATTACTTTTTGACTGACATAGTAAGAGCAATAGAAGGAGTGTACTTGGATAGAGCAGTCAGACAGAGTCCCATCACTAGACCTCCACAAATCACAGAAGAGGGAGAAGGTGAGAGTAGAGGAGAGGGAGAACTAGAGACAGAAACAGACAGAGACAGAAAGGGAGACAGAGCACGTCTTGATACATGTGAGAAAAAGAGTGATGAAAAAGAGAGACATGACAGTACAGGATAGTGGAGCAAGCACAGACATATCATGCAGAGAAGACAGATTGATGGATGTCGATGAGATAGACCCGGTAGAGCTACTGACAGGTAATGGAGAGAGGGAGTTGAGTAAGTCAGGAAGAGCTAGGCTGACAGTGATAGATGGGAAAGGAAGGCCCAGAGCAGTAGAAAAAAGATGTTACTCGACACTACCTTGCCAGTTAGCATAGTCTCTACAGGACAGATGGACCACAAACACAACAGATCAGTCATCCACCAAAACGGACAGCTAGTAATACTCAAACACCCCATCCACATTAACGAGAGTGATATATTAGTAAGGGGGAGGTTAACTAAAAGTATGATATATAGATGGGAAAGCAAGGCTTTGAACGCAAAAGGGATCAGATCCGCAATGGGACTTTCAACACTAACTTTGGCAAGTAATCTTTCTCTCTGTTCGGGATTTCATGACAATCATGATAATATTAATTGTCTTTACTGATTCTTAATATTGTTACGGTTGTCGGTACTAACTTTTGTTTTTCAGTTGATCATACAGGATAGTTGTTACAGTTCTGTTGATCTTCCATGCTGCCTGATTTAAGGGGGAGCTGATAGTACGGTTGTACTGTTAAATATTAAATCAGTCATCTAAATAATCCGGTCGGTCAGTCAGGATATACATATTGGCATTCAGTGCCTGATGTTCGGGATTATTGCCATATTAGTGGTTGGTTGTACCAAAATCAGTTAGAGTTACAGTCATATATTGCATATTGCTTAGTCATATATTGAATATTGTTAGTCTTGCGATAACCTTAACCTATGTCTTGTTATCACTATTAAAGTGTTTCAGTTCTCGCATTTCTTGTGAACCAACAAGTCCTTTCCGGATATCAACTATCGTCTGAGTTGATTCTCAACCGGCTATATTGTATTTATATATTACATCAGAAAGGTTCCTAGATAGGAAATGTTCTCTAAGTAGAAAATATTTCCTAGTCTAGGAAAATAATTTTGTTATGGGAAAATATTTCCTAGTCTGGGAAGATTTTTTAGATTAGGATAATAGTTCCCAGTCTATGTTTTATTACAATTTTCAGTACTAATATCAATCCGGATCCGGAGGTATTGTAGTTCTCTAATTCAATTAAAACAAACAGTATTATTCAAAAGCGAATTTTGGTATGAGAATACGCAAGTTGTGATCCGCACCTGGCTTTTTAAAAGCTATACTAGCCGAACCCAAGACTTCATCCATACAGACCCACTTCTTTACTGCTCAATCAGGTGCGTATAAGGGTCGGACGTTCTGCCAGAACCCCTTCCTGCTCCACTGTAAATGAAGTCACTTTCAGAAACCTGGGCACTAAGCCCTCTGAAACAACCAGTTGCAGACCTGAATGCACCAAACAGTAAGTGTTGTCTCTTAGGATGACAAAACTTGATGAACAATCCTGCGCAAGTGTGCTTGACTCTGACTTACGCTCCCTGCCATCATCACAAGTAAAGCGCTTTCCATCGCACACGAATTGAGGAAATGGAATCCCCTGTCGGGCTTCTTCATCCTCAGGCATGACAAAACTTGATGAACAATCCTGTGCAAGTGTGCTTGACTCTGACTTACGCTCCCTGCCATCATCACAAGTAAAGCGCTTTCCATCGCACACGAATTGAGGAAATGGAATCCCCTGTCGGGCTTCTTCATCCTCAGGCATGAAAAGGGTTTCGTGTGTCCTCAAGATTGGTCTGTGCAGATATACACAAGAAGTAGTGAGAAAGCATACGCTTCGATGTACGCTGAATGCAGGAGACGCAAGCTCAAAACCAGGAGGGTGTTATATGCATCAATACTGCGTCTGGGATTTGTACAGCGAAGAATATGTTTATAGTTGCAGTCTGTACCTCACTGCCTGTAATTCTCGTTGTGTCAAATGCATCGGTGCTTGCAGGACCTGTGGCGTGCCATTCGGATGTTTAACCAGGTTCAAGCGATGACCTAACCTCTCCCTGCGCTGAATCAAGGTGTGTGCCAGTTTGGATACATACTCCTCCCTACTAGTAGTAGGCCCGGTCAGCGGCCCGCGCTTTTCCTCGACGCTTTTCCATAGAGTTTTGGATATTTGTGATCAGCCTTAGCCTTGGTGGCTGGAGCAATCGCTAGACATGCAAGCAATGCATCTTCCGCCATTGTAATAGTGCCCAGTTTATGCCTTTCCAGCAGGCCCTTGATAATTACTCCTTCCAGGCAGGCTTCTACCTCAACCCTTCTGGGCAGCTTGCGCACAGCTTGTCGCATGATTCTCTCAGAACGGACAGTCCAAAAGATAAAGACAGGCCCAAACAGCTGGACACTCAATGATATGTCCAATTCGGTGAAACACCAAGGGAGCAGCAATCGGGGGTAGAAGCTTACGATGCAGAGTCTGGAATCGTCCTTCCAGCCTTGCTAAAGC